>BMAO01028647.1:0-120921 GCA_019973975.1 Trichonephila clavata | reverse complement strand
TCTTCGGGACCACTTTGTACACTTTTGTTTTACCTTACAGTTATATATCAGAGGGTCGATTCTGGTAGCCTGAAACCCCTAGTGGGCTTCTGATTCTCCCGGAGGCAATGCGATGTTCCTGGCCTGGCGAGTTGGCGATGATGCTTGTCAGCAAAGGCACACGGAGTGGGATGTTTGCTGTGTAGCCCCATATCCAAGAAAACTGCTGAACAGTGTGTCTGATACTATTCTACTCTTGGCCCTGCATTGTATTGGCTGTCAGAGCCACTCTCTGGCCCTGGTTTTGGTTTCACCATGCGAGTATTGTAGTCTCCGACGACCTTTTTCTTTGATTGAGTGTGGGACGTCCAACACATATCGTCTACTGGTGGTTTCACCCTCGTCATTCATCCATTCTCGGCATTACTACCAACTGTAGATCGCGAACAGCCCACGAGTCGTGCAGTTTCGAAACATCAGGAGCCTTCTTGAGCCATTGTATAATTCAAGCCTCTTATCAAAGTCACTTAGATCCGCAGCCTTCCATCGCTACCACAGAAGTAAGGAAAGAATGATTCCTGACTTCCAGCAGCAGTTAAACACCACTTCCGCCTGATCACGTGCCTTCACATCCAGGTGAGTTCATTGCAAAATGTAGGTGGTCATAATGTTTTGGCTCTTTGAGTGCATATATATACAGTCAAACCCCACATGGATGCACTCTGAGCATTGCGAATTTTCTAGCGTAGTGAACTTTTTCGGAATCCAAAAACACATTTGATACTTTCTTCGTAAAATAACTCCTAACTTAACGAAGTACCTTCGTATGTAAATTGAATCCTTTATTCGTGTGATTCAATTTTTCTCCTTTTTAAAAGTATTTCTGGACATTTCAAGTTATTCTCTTTAAATACAATTTATGGTGTCAGTAAATCTTGAACTATTTTTATAGGTACTAACTGCCGGAGGTGATAACAGGACTCTTTGGGTGTTTCATCCAGGAAGTGTAACCTTTAACCTCTTAAGTCCAGTTCACTGGAAACATGTTCGATATCCCCTTTCACCCCCTCAGTGGAGTTGTCTCTCGTGTCCCTTATGACGAGAATCTGTTGATTGGTTGATAGATTCACGTGATAACCATGGAAAGGTTATCACGTGGGGTTGAGATACCATAAAATCATCTAGAATTTTTATTGCGATGATCGTTCAAAATCTTCGCTATTGCTTTATTTAAAAATCACGTTGCTTCACTTTTTCTTTACGAAGAATAATTAGACAAAATTAATCTACAATCAGATCTTGGACTCACAAACATGAGTTTATTTTTATTATGCTAAAAAATGTAGATGTATAAACATTTCATAAAATTTCAAAATTGTAATTGATTCACACTATTAAATTAAGGTAAATAAATGTATGTATGTATCTATCTATTCCATCTATCTATCTATCTGTCTGTCTATCTATCTATCTATCTATCTATCTATCTATAAAGGCTCATCTTCTACGAACAGCAATTCATAGAAAGTCGCGGAAGGTAAACAAAGATCGAACTTTTCCAGCTGTATTGCCTATTATATTCCGATATTGTAATTAAAAGAGATAATTAAAACCTTAAAACGCCGAATTGTTTACTCCTGTTGCTTAATACGAACTTCCTTCCGTTTCTGGCTGAGCGTAATCTTACAGTTTTCCAATTATAAAATTGTCATCTGATTTTCGGTGTCGAAATTCAGATAAAATAATCATAGAATCGGAAAGATCATTTATTTCGCCACACGGTGTAATTTTTGTAAAATAACGATATTTTCATTTTCGAATTTTAAAATAGTGTTAAAACGGGATGCGTTTTTATGAAAATTGATTTCTAAATCGTTGGGTATGAATTCATTTTCGTGCTATTAAATCGATATTCCATACTCACTAACTTGCCTTCGATCCATTCATTTAAAAATAAAATCTCAAACTTTTATAGAATTTTGAAGTAGTCTTAATTTTTACTTCACATTTAATAACTTCTTGCTATTTATGAAGATAACTACAAACCTTTCTGTGTGGGTATTATAATATTATCCGGTAACATATACGAAGATTGAAAATTGTTTAAAATTGATGGATTAAAAATTGTGGGATTTTCGTAAACTTATGTTTTCTTGAGAAATAAATTGCAAGTAGTACCTGTACATTTTATTTCCTAAAAGTACGTTATTTTGCAAATAGCTGGTGATGTTTGAGGAGTTACTAACGTAAAATTTATGCCCTTTAAAATAAATAATGATTTTGCGTTAATTTAGTACCACGCTATTTTACATTTAGGCCAAACATTGTTAACTGTCTGCGGCGGAGTGCTGAGAGCCCGCTACACTAAGACTATAACTGCAGTGCACTGCCGTGCGCGGTCAATTTAGAAGGAGATGCCCGCCCCGCAGAAAACCTGCCGGCCGCCTTTTTCATACTTGAAAATAATTAATAAGTTTTTATAATATACTTTTTCGCAGATACGTTTAAAGAATTAAAGTGGAATGAAAACCAGAAATTAAAATTTTGAAAAATTAAATGTTTTATCAAATAGCATTTTTCTTTGAATGTTTTTCAGTGAATGTTAGCATATAACTATTTTCCTTGCAAAGTGATTTCCTTAAATAATTTGATATATGTTGTTCAAACATCCAAACGCTCTAAGAGCCATCTGTAGAATTTTTATTAGTATTTAATGATAAATGGATTTAAACCATTATATTTTTAAAATTAAATGCATTCAATGCATTTGAGGATTCATTTAAAATAGTTTATCAGTATCGAAATTTTGTCTCCTCTTTCTATAAAATCATAGTTTACTTTAAAATAATGCAATTGTAATGAAACTTTTTCCCAAGTCGAATATTTCAAAATCTCAGCACTTTACTTCAAGAATTAAAATAGTATGAAATTTTTAATTTGAAAATTTATATCGTCTTTTTCAGCACAACTATTTTAAAAAGGAAGTTTCGTTTCAAAAACTATTTTCTTAAAGAATTTGTGAAAAACTTTTTACACGCTGTTTGCATATTTTATGATTTTTCTTCCCGTGTGTCGATTTCATTTAAAATTACGGATTTTAAAGATTTCTTTTGTGATTTCGCATAAAATAAAGTTTCTTTGGTGAGAAATCATAGGCATTATTTTGTAACCTTTTTCTTAAAATTATTGTTGTTTCAATCAATATGTGAAAACTTTGGAATTTTCTAATAAAATTGACTTCAAAATAATGAAAACTTTAAAGACATTTTAAAGGCTTTATGCATGCGCGAGAATCATTATTATTTTTCCCTGTTTAACGCTCAGCGGCTAAGGTCAAACTTCTTATTGTTGCAATATTTATTCCGTTATTGAAATGTGAGTGAGGGTTTTTAAAAGTCGCACTTCACCACCTACCCAGAGTTTTATGATTGACTCGAAATTTTCAATTTAAACTTTAGAACTGGTAAAAGCTAAAACTTTTTGAACAAATTTTAATAAAACACTCAAAATAATTTAAATCAATCATTTAATAATTTCTAACACTCAAATACTTAACAATCATTGAATAATTTATCTGAAAAATTGCATGAAATTTTTCCTGTGTCGATTTCGCTTAAAATTAATAATTTTAAAGATTTTTGTGATTTTCGTAAATAAAGTTTTGCGTAGAAATATAAGTACTATTTTGTAACCTTTTTCAAAAATTATTGTTGTTTCCAATCAATATGTGAAAACTTGAATTTTCTAATTGCACTGAGCCTCAAAATAATGAAACTTTAAAGACATTCTACTTTATATGCGCGAGAATCACATATCTCTCAGTTTAACGCTCAGCGGCTAAGGTCAAACTTGCTGTTACATTTTTCCGGTTATTGAAATGTGAGTGAGGGATTTTAAAAGTCGTAATTGTTCACTCCACTCTAGAGTTTTTATGACGGACTTCGAAATTTTCAATTTAAAACTTTAAAATCAGGGATTTTAAAAAGCCAAAACTTTGAACAAATTTTAATAAACACTCAAAATACTTAACCAATCATTTAATAATTTCTTTATAAAGGTAATTGCCGAAACTTTTCCCCGAGTCGAATATTTCAAAAATCCTCACAATTCTACTCCAAGAATTAAATAGTAGGAATTTTGTAATTTCAAAATTTATACTTTCTGTCTTTTTCAGCATACAACTATTTTAAAGACTACATTTCGTTTCCGGAAATAAAATTGCAACGAAAGAATTGAGTGAGTGGGTGATTTTAAATTCACTTGTTTGCCTATTCGAAAATTTTGTGACGGACTTGAAATTTTCAACCATTCCTAAGTGACGAGAACGACACCTGAGCTCCATCTTTACTAATTACTACACCACACCAACGCAAGAACAAATTTCGAAAAGGGATTTTTATAGCAGGAGAAATTACTCACATCAGCGCATACACACACGTGCTATCGGCCTGAAGGGAAACACTGAAATTCCATGGGGATGAAATTATTCACTCAGGAAAAGGAATTGGAAAGGAAGGGTGATTTTAAATCTGAACTGTTTGCCTATTCAAGGGTTTTGTGATTTGACCTGAAATTTTCAACTATGCTCAAGGACGAGACGACATGGCTGAGCTTTCACCCACCTTTAATAATCACTACACCACACCAACGCAAGAACAAATTTGAAAAAGGGAGTTTCTTATGAGATTGTTAAAGAAATCACTCACATCGCACGCCCGTAATCACAAGTGCTAATGGCCAGAGGGAAACATTGAAATTTCCAATGAGGGTGAAGTTATTCAATGGTAAAAGCCCGTGCAACGCAGGGCTAAGCGGAGAGGAAAAGGTGTCAAAGAAATCAAAGAATTTTAAAAATAATATTGGAAGTGCTGAATTTGTGAAGTTGAGTGAATATTAACGTCCCACTGTTCAGCAACATCGAGGCCTTTAGACGGTCCGTGTAATTTTGAACCATGGTCATGACGCATGACACCTGAGCTGGCACCTCCATAACTACCACACCACACCAACGGGAGGATGAGGTTTATTCTTGATATAATTTATGCATTGGCAATTCTACACGGCGGCCCTCAAAGTGAAAATAGATCGAGAATTTGCGAAGAGGCTGAAAATGTTAAGCAACAAAGCCATTATTAATGCACTATGGGACATGAATTAAGAAAGTGAAACCCTGCAAAAGGCTATGTTAGACTAAAAGAAGGAAATTAATATGGGGATTGCTATAATTGTGAAGCTCCGCAAAGGCCATGAAAGCCAGTTTATATATACAATTTATTTGGTTATGATAAAAATGGTAAATCCAATGTCTCTAAAATCCACAGTAACTTAGGATTAATAATAAATGCTTTTATAGTGTTTTATTACAACATGTTTTCGAAATTTATTATTTCAAAAGACAAACTACTCATTTATTTCCATCTGATATCTTACTTTGATACTTAAATTTAGAATGATTTTATCGTTAAGATAAAAATATAAATTAAAGTAGTCTATAGTAGAATCGGTATATGACGACCGGTGGCAACCACATCAACAAAGTGAATTTGCATCCTTACAAGGTGTAAATAAATGGCGGTAGTGGTTCTCATTGAACTGCATGAATTTTGAACTTCAAAACTGATCTATGGTGATGGTTGAAACCTGAGATGTAATAAATTTTGTCTATATTTTATTAGTAGCTGGTAAATAATGAAATGCCCATTTTATGTTAAGAGTTGTTTAGTACCTTAACGGTATTTTAAACTAAGCATTTTAAAATTCAATATTTAATGAGCAAAAAGGTTAGAATGTTTGATGAAAACTATTTCAGTTGTTAAAAGTTCTAAGTGTCGGCGCAAAACGGCAATGGTAGTTCTTAAATGAAATGTTGGTTACCAAAACAGCATTCCCATATATTTCAGAAGCATTATTTATTAGTATATATATCAATGCATAATATTATTCAACAAGAACCACCGATTTCGTATATTTCTAAGGTGAGATGAGCAAAAATATATGTTCGGTTTTGTTGATAAAATGGCAACTTAGCCCTGTTGTTAGCAGGTCAAGACCTAATATCTATCAGCATTTTAAAGAGTCAAACAAGAAACTATGGTGGATTAGTAATTATGTTTGCTTTTATACTTACAGCTTGGCACCGAAGGGGGAATTAATGTTTAAATTATTGCATATTCTAGTTATAAGTATTCGATGAGGATATATTTATTATAAATATGAAATTAATATCTGTGTAACCATATTTGAAAGATTTAAAATTACCACCAAAAATTGATAATTATAAGACACAAGCTATATATACATACTTTACCAAACGGCTACTAAGTGACCTGCAAAAATAAATTATTGGTATGTGGATTATTTTGCTATACAGAACAAAATAATTTGCAATCCATTCCCGCAAACGATATCCGGTACATGTTATTTTAATGTACAAACCGCCAGCCTTCAGCAATACGCAGTCCGAACGGGGCTAGCGTTCAGGACCCTCCCCACAAAATTCTTGAGAAAAGGGGGAAAAATACAGATGGAAAACTTTACAATTTTGTATAGCATTGCAAATACAAAAAAAAAAAAAAAAAAAAAAAAAAAAAAAACACCCAAAACACACAACACAACACAAACACATACACCAAGCTGTCTAACTAATGAGACAGGAAAGACATGAAAAAAGTAATAAGAGAAGCGGGGAAACCCCTCCTAAAAGGGAATTCGAAAAAGGGGAGGGGAGGAAAGTGCAAGAAAAAGATAGCGGAGGTCTAGACATTTTTTGTTGTTGTTATATTTTGTAAAGAGCAATAATGGCCGGTTCACGAGTGGCAGCAGAGTGGGATCCTGGAAGATGACCCAAAAGACGCAGGGGAGTGCCAATGGGAAGGCACCATATCCAATAACCTCCCCTCTCCAAAAGCTTTGCACCCCAAGGCAATGAAAACAACAGAGAGGGAATGCAAACCAGTCATTCTAAAAAGGAGAAGAAAGGGGGAGGGGAGGGAGACATTGGCCAAATGACGAGAACCAGCAAATGGTCATAGGAAAGTCAAATTATTTTTTTGAAAAAAAAAAAGGAATAGCAAGAGAAAGGCCAAGAAACAGGCTAAAGGAGGGCTTAAGATAGCCTATCACAAATGGATTTGGAAATCGCAAAGTAAGAAATTAATTTATTGTGGATAGTGCGATTATTAGTAACAGAGTTAACCCAAGGAGAAAGAGCATTTGGATTGGGATTAACAAGATGATGATCGGCAGTGAAGGGACAGTGGAAAATGTAATGGTCGGCGTCCCCGGGCGACCCACAAATGCAATTTGGAGAGGAAAGAAGATTGAACCTGTGCAAGTAAGCGGGGAAAGGGCCACGATTAGTTAGAAAATGGACCAGATATTTAGAAATTGGAGGAATGTTAAAGTTAGGATTTTTAAAAAAGCGTTTGACCCTAAGCCCCGTATTGCAATCATTCCAATAGGAGGTCCAAGACTAGGACAAATTTATTTAAGGAACTAGAGAGATAGGAGCGAGGAGCAGGGACCAAAAACACTTCATCATAAACAGCCTTTTTTGCACAAAAATTGGTGTAATCATTATAGATGTTATTGTTATGAGCTTTGACCCATTAAAGATTGTAATAGTTCCGGAATTGAAACAATTTAAGTTTAATAGAATTGAGATAACTGGAATTATTTGATAGATTATTAAGAAAGAGGATAGAGGAGAAACTATCAGTATAAATGTGAATTTTAGTATTATGATGAACTGCCCAACAGACAGAGAGGCCGATGGAAGAGAACTCTGCCTGAAAAACAGAATTGAAATTTTGAATTTTAAAAAGATACGTTTTAAAGGGAAAGCCCCGATAAAAAATACACACGGCGAAACCAACCTCGGAACCGATTTTGGAACCGTCAGTGTACACTTCCCACTCAGAATGGGCCCTCGAAAGTATTGATAGGGAAGGAAAGAAAATCCGGAGGGACCTGATGAAGAGAAATATAAGAGTCCAACTTCGAAGCTGGGATAAGACCTGGAAGGAAATCGTTCCTGTTGTTCCAAATTTGGAACTTAAAGTAGAGAGAGCGAATAATAATATGAATGGGGGGAACCCGATAGGATATTAAGAGCATCTGTAGGAGAGGTTTTATAAGCTTTGGTAATTTTTAATAAGTAAATCCTCTGAATGGATTTAAGTTTTTGTATCTGGACAGAGGTCAGGAATCCACCCCATACTCCTGCTCCGTAAGAGATGATTGATTGTACTACAGAATTATACCAAAGATTCATTAGGGAAATATGCTGGTGATTGAAATTTTTGGAAACATGATGAAAGTTGGAGGAAATCGAGAGAATCTTATCTTTGATGGAATTTATATGGGGAGTCCAAGATAAGAGATTGTCTATGTGGACACCCAAGTATTTGTATGACTTGGCGATATGGATGGAATTCAGACCAATTTTAAAAATAGGATTTCTCCTGAAGGTCGAGCTCCCACGAAAGCCACCGCATCGAAGAAAGGGACATCGGAAAACAACAGAAACGGTTTTGGCAGTTGCTATTGACAAATTAAGCTCGGAAAGCTTAGAATCGACTAAACTTAAGATTTTGTTAGTATTATTCTCAAGTTCCCTACGCGAGAGGCCAAAAGAGACTACTGCGAGATCGTCCGCAAAGGCTTGAAGAAGAAACAGTTCAGAGTTCAGAGAAAGAATAGGGTTAAAATAAATATTCCAAAGAGTAGGGGAAAGCACGGACCCCTGTGGGCAACCTTTATAAATTTGTTTTTTTAATTGTAAAAGAATTATCAGCCCAAGTAATTACCCTGTTAGTGAGGTAAGAGTGAATGAATTTCTGAAAGTGAAGGGGAATATGGAATGAAGGAACATCGTGACTGGTCCATGGATCAGTGGGAGAGAGTTGCCTGGTCAGATGAATCACGGTTTGTCATTCATCACGTCGACGACCGTGTCAGGATACGCCGTCTTCCAGGCGAACAGTTGCTCCCTCAATGTACAGTAGGTCATACACAGGCCAGTGGTGGCGGTATTATGCTTTGGGGGACGTTCTCTTGGGTGTCTCTGGGACCCGTGGTCATGGTAGAGCAGACAATGAATGCTACAGGGTATCTGAACATCATTGCTTACCAGTCGCACCCTTACAACATGCATTAGCGGAGGTAAGATATGCAAATGATTAGAATTTCAGTGCTGACACACATCACGCACGCCTGTGGCCCCACCTCAAAGCGCCATTTCAGGCTTGGAGATTTTGACGATATCAAGTTCGGAAATTGTGTTTTTCTTGTGGGTTTTTCAAAAAACGAACAGTTATGTCTCGTAGAAAACAGCGATCAGCTTTTGATCAAGCATCCGAGTTTGACAGAGGACGGATAGTGGCCTACCGAGATTGTGGATTATCTTTCAGGGAAATCGGTAGTCGTGTTGGAAGAAACCAAACAACTGTAATGCGGATATGTGACCGTTGGATTCAGGAGGTATAACGGACCGACGTGGTCGATCTCATCCACTTCAGTGCACCACTTCACGTGAGGACAGCCAAAATGTGCTCATGGCAGTGACGGATTGCTCAGTCACATCACCAACCATAGCACAGCACATTGTGTCTGTAACGCATCATTCAGTGTCTGCGCGTACCATTCGACGCCATTTACAGCAGAGTGGTCTGTCCGCCAGATGTGTATTGCTTGACGCAGAACCACAGACGTCTCCGCCGCCAATGGTGCTATGAAAGAAGGAGGTGGGTGGCTGAATGGAATGAACTTGTCCTTTACTAACGAGTCACGCATCTGTCTGCAACACCACGATGGTCGGATTCGAGTCTGGAGACACCGTGGAGAGAGGATGCTGAACAGCTGCGTTATGCACCGCCACACTGGTCCTGCACCAGGTATTATGGAATGGGGTGGTATTGGATATCCTTCTTGCACTTCTCTAGTACGCATTGCCGTTACTTTAAACAGCCAGCGCTACATCTCCGAGGTGTTGGAGTCAGTTGTCCTTCCTTACCTTCAGGGCTTAGCCACAGCCATATTTCAACAGGATAATGCGCGACCACACGTGGCACGCATTGTCCAAAGGTTCTTCGTCAATCACGAGATTGAAAATTGCTTCCCTAGCCGGCTCACTCTCCGTATCTTTCACCGATAGAAAACTTGTGGTCCATGGTTTCTCAACGATTGACCCAGATTACAACCCCAGCTGCCGCACCAGATCAACTTTGGCAACGTGTGGAAGCTGCTTGGTTTATGTACCCCAAGAACACATCCAAAGTCTCTTTGAATCAATGTCGAGGCGTGTGGCAGTGATGATCTCCAACAATGGCGGCTACTCTGGTTTCTGATTCTGGCAGGAACCACACTTCACAGGTCTATAAATTTAATCATTTGATACTTGGTCAATATGTTATCTACAAAATAAATTTTGTTGTGCTATCTCTTGTCTTTCTTGGTGTTGCATTTACGGTGGCCAGCAGTGTGTTAAACAGACGTATTAAAATAAAGCCGCAGCAAAGCGTGGCTGAGTCAGCTAATATATATATATATATACAGTCGACTTTCGATAATTTGAAGTTCAAGGGGGCCACGGTGGCCGAGTGCTCTAGGCATCGGATCATGGCTAGCGTGTCATGAGTTCGATCCTAGTACCACTAAAGACCGCCGTGTAGGAGAGGATGCACGTAAAATCTGTCGAGAGCTCAAACGTCCTCCGTTGGTGTGGTAGTTAGGAGAGGGAGGGTACCAGTTCAGGTGTCGTCCGCGTCACTTGACCATGGTTCAAAATTACGCGGACCATCGCCAAAAGCCCTCGTGTTGCTAATCAGTGCGACGTTAATATTCTCTCATTCTCATTGAAGTTCAAGAGACCAATGAAAGACTTCGAATTATCAAGAGGGTAGGAAAAAACTCCCAAAATACACGAAGAGAAATTTTTTTCTAACCCTTTTAAATTTGAAACTTTGGGATAAAACAACAATTGTACATATGTATAAAATTAGTTTAAAGTATTTTTAAAAAATACATACTAAAAATACTATATAAATATTATACACAAGTTAAAAGTCTCGTATTAAAAGAATACATTCATGCATTTAAAATAAAACTATTAAGTACATAATAAATTTTTTTTGGAAAAAAAATCTGTTTTTTTTTTATGGCAATTAATCTAACTTAGTGAATAGGCTTTTCTAGAATAAATGAAGCTTGAAAAATGTCCTCATCAACATGATTTTCAATAAAAAAGTAGCGTAGCTTGTTTAGTGACACTTTAGCTTCTGTCAGAGTTATCGGAGTCAACCCCGATGATCATAAAAGGGACTACGTTTTTTGGGGGGGGGGGAGACAAGCAGAAGCAGTACAACACAAAATATGTAATGTCCAACCTGTTTGCTACAGGACTCTACATGATAGTGAGTGTCTGAAATGTCGAGAGTTTTATAAGAGCCCTTCGAATTATCGCGTATATTCTATTCCGGCCAGTCACAAATTTTACTTCGAAATATTGAGTGCACCAAAACGTATTATTTTAGTTCGAAATATAAAGAGTTTTTCTAGGGGTTGAACATCTACTTTGAATTAGCGAGAGGTTCGTATTATCGAAGGTTTGAATTATCGAGAGTCGGATGCATATATATATGGAGAGAGTGAACTAATAGTAATAAGTGAAGAAATAGCAGCCATGTAGGAGGCGAAACTAAAACAATTATATAAGTTTCAATATGTTTCTCTTATTAATAATAAGTTAAAACCGCAAAATATTTCTCTGTGTGTGTGTGAAGGCAGTGTTCAGCTTCTCAAAACGTTATTACAGTGTGTGAGCCTTTGTTGGACTTCAGAAGAGCAAGTATGATAAATCTTTACAATAAAGATAACGATTTCTGCTCATATCGGCATTAATAAATCCGTTATATACAAGGAGACGTGAATAACTTGATATAATTATTTCAAATATAATTAATTTATTGTCCTATGTTGAGGCAATATACAGGGTGTCCAGCCTTAATGTGACCCAAAAGCTAATTCCCGAACCGTTCGGCTTAGATATGCACTTCCAATTTGAAAAATGTTTTAAAACAGGTAAGGAATGTTTTTATGTGCTTTTCGGACCAAAAAACCCATTTAGAAAAAAATTTCAAAAATTATTTTTATACGGTCTCAGGTCCTATCACTTATATTTAGGAAAAGATACAGTACACAAAAACAAAGTAAACACAAAAAATTTCATTTTATTACAATAAAAACTGGCCGAGTTATAGAACTTTGAAAATCATATATTTTATCCATTTTCTCGCCCATTTTCAAGAAGCTAGTAAGGGGCCGTCTCCAAAAAGAAATTAGTTGGAACTCTGCAAGGAAACTTTCGCTCTTGCACGTCACTTTTATGTAAATCGTTTTTAAATTTAAAAGCATACGTTAATAATACAATAACTGAGTACTTACGAAGTAAAATTTATTCTGTGTACGTGTAAAACATAGAAAAAATAAAATATTTTAGACGAAGAAAACATTTCAAAAGCCGTTCCAAAAAAAATAAACTTATATGCTTCAGCTTCAGTCTGATTCTGCGTTTTTGCTGATCATGACGAACGTTAAAAATCTGTTGTGTAGTCGCTTGCAAATGCTTACAGTCGTATTCTAATATTACGAATTCTAGTACGAGAGAACGAGATGTATACAAATGAAGAATACTGCGAAATGGTACTGTTTTATGGGCAGTGTAATCGAAATAAGAGATAGGTGGCTTTTTATGCCATTAAATATTTCCCTTTCGAAGACATCCATCTTATTGTACAATTGCCCGTGCTGTTCAACGCTTGTATAAAACTAGGAGTTGTCATAGACGTATTCCCTTGTCTCGTGCCACACCTCGTGTCATCACCATTATTTAAGTTAATTTGGTCATTCTGATATAATAAAGCCCCTGATTCTTGATTGGTGCATCATTCCACATTATGCTACAATTTAAACGGCAAATCCTGTATTATTTTGATGCTATTTGTTAAAACAAGCTGTTTTTTTTAATCTTTTCGGTACAAGTTGTAATTCTTTAATTTAACTTTTTTTGCCATACAGCAATAAAAATTGTCAATCTATGATGTTTACTACAATGTTTTAATATTACTGTGATGTTTTTCTTTTGCTCTTTCTGTAGATAATGAATTACTGTTCGCTAAACTCAATTTATATACGACCCCCTTTTCCGAGCAACTCAGATGCTTCAAATTTATGTAGGCATAACTCGGTCAGTTTTTATCGTAATAAAATGAATTTCTTTGTGTTTAATTTGTTTTTGTGTACTGCATCTTTTCCTAAATACAAGTGATAGGACCTGGGGGCCGTATAAAAATTTAATTTTTGTAATTTTTTTGTAAATATGTTTTTTGGTTCGAAAAGCACGTAAAAACATTCTTTACCTTTTAAAAATATTTTTCGAATTGGAAGTGCATATCTAAACCCGGTTCGGGAATTAGCTATTGGGTCACATTAAGGCTGGGCACCCTGTATATGTACATGTTCTCCATATTGTTTTAATTATTTACAGCAACATGTTTTAATTTAAGATTCATGATAAATGTATACAATTTTTAAAACACGTTCTTAATTTCATACTGTATGGTTTAAAAAAGAACATGGAACTTATATATAACTCCATATATGCTTAACTCCCTTTTTACTATATAAATATAGTATTTATTTTGAGTGGTTTTACGCAGTATTTCATGTAACGTGTCAACTGTTTAGAAATAAAGTCGGATGTATTATGAACTATATTATACAGTGTAATAATCATTCATAATCAATAAATAATCATTCAATATCAAATAATAATTAAATTTTAAATAATCATTTTCAGCAGTATTCTATCTCTTACAAATGCCGTGTCTCATATCAAACTGAGAACGTTTTAGAAGTGGCATTTTCTCAACAGGAAAAAATTAATGAAACCAGAATAAAAAGCTTTTAATTTATATAAACTATATGCAAAACAACTATTGTGGTCTTGAAATCAACCTTGATTAGCAGTTATGTGTGTGTGTGTGAGCACTCAAAAAATCATAATAAACAGAAACTATTTTAGAAGTGAAAATTGAAATGACCATTTCAGATTAAAAGAAATGATTGTTATCAATAATATTCTTAAATAATTAGATTTAGGAATGGAAAAATGCCTTAAAATGAAATCGAAACTAGAACCTAAGTTCTGAAAACCTCAAATATCTTAAAACCTAATTGGTTATCAGATAAGAAATTTAAGGGGAAACTCCGCAATTATATGTGATCCCTAAGAAAATGAAAAAAAAATCGATTTTTTTGTCATTTTTAGAGTACTTACTGTGTAGCCTTTTATTTCCGTCTATTATTTTTTGCCTTATGGACTTTATCAAAATATTTGAATATAGTCATAAAGAATTTTATTTATGTAGATTCTCCCTATAGGAAATTTCTGTAATAAGAAGAAAAAAGAAAATATCTTCAAGTAATTTTAGAAAAACGTAAAGCTTTTTCTACATCATATAATACTGATTTTCTTTAAAAAATCATTAATCACTACGCAATCATTTCCCCCAGTCGTCTTCTTCATCCCATTGTGATAAAAGATTTTGAGCAATAAAATATATATAAGGGAAAAGAATACCTTTATTTTATATACACGACCCTTTTATATATAGTTTTAAAAAAATACTATCGTTTTCCTTTTTGACTAATTTACTCTAACACGGTTTAGGGTTGTTGATAGCTTCTGGAAAATGGGTTTCGAAATTGAGAAACTTACTAATAGTTCCGCTTCTGAGATCAATGTTGTACAAATCTAGTATGGTTTTTAACATATTGATTAAAACGCATGTGAACACTAAAACTTAAAATTATCACATATGAATATTTGTTTTTAGTTTGGTACTAAAAATCATATGAAGAATTTACAAAACCAAGATAGTGTTAAATAAATTAAAAGAAGTGTCTCTGATTAAAAAAGTTTTAAGAAGGCAGATTTATAATTCTGAAGGCAGTTCAGTTTCTCAAAACGTTATTACAGGAGGAGAGCCTTTATTGGATATCAGCATAGCATAGATCTTTCGATCGAAAATAGCGATTTCTATACTTATCTCACACAGTTTTAACAAATCCGTTACATGCATAGCAGTGAATAATTTATATTATTATTTCAAATGTAATTAATTTATTGTTCTATGTGTTGAGGCAATATGTATGCATTCCTCATTTTATTTTAATTATTTACTGAAACATGTTTAAATCTAAGATTCATGATAGATTTCTGAAATTCCTAAGCTAACAAAATTCTTAATTTTATAATACACGACTGAAAAGAATTTGGAACGTAACTCTATTTTTCAAAACAAATATATTTTCTATTTCGCATGGTTTTACACGGTGTTTCATGTAATGTACCAACCATGTAAAAATAAAATCGGATGTATTATGAACTCTGTTATACAATATAAGGAAAAAATGAGGAAAAAAATCTTACTGTTACAATCCAAATAAGCCAGAATTGTTGACCGTAGAAAAGAAAGATAAAATTTTTTGTTATTTTTTTGCAATACTTTTAAAAACTTTTCTTAATTTAACATTTAAAAGAGCGACTATGGTAGGCGATCCATTTTCGTTCATATTTTCAAAACTTCACCCCGCAAAAAATCCCAACGTAATCAATGAAATTAAAAGAGTGAAATGAAACAAACTTAAAAACTTCCCTTCGTGCGACTGTTAGAATGACTGCTTATGGAAAGTGTATTTTGGACAAAACATTGCGCACCACAAGTGAGCTGTTATAGGGGCAATTAACTAGGAACTGGGAAGGTGACAAAGGACTTTTGACGCTTATAGTTCCATCTTTTCTCAGAAGGGAAAGCAGCTTTCGAACCATTGCTTACTATGAATGAATGCACTTTCGGTCTTTTAGATGTTATAGAAATAAAAAAGAACCGAGATAAATAAAATCTATTATTCTCTTTCATTGGACCAGATCTGGACGCATTTTTGACTAGTGTCCAAGCCTTTCTGTAACTTCTAAGTGCGATATTTGTCGACAATAGACCAAAGGACGTTGTCCTTAACAAGCAAATAATATCTTGAATAGATTTTTCCCATTATAAATGTCATTTACTTTCAACTATTTTTCTGAGGAACAGCTTTGAAAAGAATTTTTTTAGAAGCCTTTAGACTTTTTGTCTTTTTATTAGTTTGAGTAGAACGACACCAGATTTTAAAGGTTTCTAACTATGGCAACTGGGATGTAGAATTCACTTGAAATTTTTTTAACCGTTTGAAGCTAGTCCCCAACGATTTTACAAACTTAAAAGGGAACTCTATTAATAAGACTTTTTACTTACGCATGTCCGCGGCCCCTGTAAATTGGGGGCCCCGTATCATTGATACGGCTGATACTGCATGATCCTGTTTTTCACAGATTGGTTCAATTTAGTTTGGAGTGCGACAGAGTCCTCGCTTTGGGGGGGGGGGGTATTGAAGGAAAGAAACCATAATAAACCTATCTATTTTTGTGCTGGAAAGATCACAGCACAGAAAAGGCGGATTGACAGTTTTGAGCAAGAATTTGCAGAGGCGGACTTGCCTATCGACCAGAATGGTAGTTTGACTGCCCAGAGGTTTGTGGGCAAAATACTCAAGCCTCCTGTCGAATCTTAAGTTGCAACCATTGGGTATTGATGGGAGGCTGACATGGGATGGTCTCCGTCTTTTAGTAATTTTTGTATTCTCCCTGTTTGCAGGATGTTGTTGAAATTCTTTAGACTGGGGTGCTGTTTCAGACCTTCAGGGGTGATTAGCCCCATAAATTTATTTAAAATTGTAACTTTGCGCCTAAGGGTTGACCAATAGAAAATGTTGTTAAAGAGTTCGCAGAAGAATAATTGGAGTGACGTGTCCTCCCTTAAAATGCACCGCGCGACAGTTTTCGGAACCTTTTTCTATTTTTCCTTTAGATCCCTTCATGTGAAAAACTCGCAGACCGCGAGACTCTGGTAGTCCTTGCCACCCCTCACTCTACCTCCGTTTCAAATAAGTGCAAATGTTTTCTTAATTCTTATTCACACAATATTTCTTAATTCTTATTCTTGTTTAATTTAATTCTTAAATTTGTAATATTAACGTTTAAACTTTTAACTAATAAACTAAATTATTTAAAATACCAAAATGGAGATTGATTAATTGTGTAGCGTTATCTTTGAATTTTATTGGACTAGAGTAATCTCACTTCGTGATGTGGACTAGAAGTTTGATAGACGAATCTGGGTATTATGGAAGTTAAGTGAATTTTAAGTGTAGTTAACGGGAGCGCCGCTTCAATATTCATTTCATTCAATGAACAGCATCACATCAAATGCAACACAAAATATATAGTTCCACCTTTTCCCTCCTTCTTGAAACGATATGTATCGTCTTCCACGGAAGTGGGACTTATGAAAATTTAAAAATGACTAGCAAAATCTCCCTTTCTTTTTCTATTACATTTATCAAAAGTTAGAAACATTAGTGAGAGTTTGTTAATTCATAAGGTGATTATCTTAATAAGCATGCATGCAAAATTGAATTAATATCTAATCTAAATTTCCTCTATATTTAAATATTTTAAAAGATTAGAATTAATGATTTTCTCAATTTTGATATCTTCATAATGGAATGTTCGCCTTTTTTTCATTTGTTGTTTCCAAACAATCCAACACGTTTTCGTGGATATCTGCTGCAACTGCAAAAGGTTTCTTGACCAAATGAGCTTTTTGCAGATGCAGTTGATAGTTTGGGAAGTATGTGGTTATGTATGGATTATATATGATTTGTCCCTTGAAGTTAAATCTTTGAAATTTATGGGAATAAAAACAAGCTAATAAAATTCCAGTAAAATAAAATTATTACAAAAAAAAGGGAATTTAAAGTAAATTTTACAAGCAAATATGAATGATTGCTAGTCATTTATGGTTTACCTTTATATTCTATTATTCATTTATAATCAAGCTTTTGAGATGAGTTGAAGAAATATTTTTAAAAAAATGTTTTTCAAAGTAAAAAAAATACACTTCATTAAATCGAATAAATAAATGCTCATGTTAGGCAAACTATAGTTAATGATCTAATAATTATCAATATGCGAACAAGTTAAGAGAAGACTTTATCTTAAATGCATAAATAACGCAACCAATCATATTAAATATGAGCTCAAGTTTAAGAGAAATATAATTTACTTATTCTCTACTTCTTTGAACATTTTATTTATCCTATTTCTTTGACAGTCTCAGGGGCTGTTTTCAAAGAAAATACGATTCTCTCTATCTCGTCAGACTTTTTTTTTCAGTTTGTGAGATTAAACTTCGATAGCGAGTGACTGAGTAAAATTTAAAGAGAGAGAAATTTCTTCTTCTCCTTAATTCGACCGGTTGATCGAATTTATTTGTGTTATAAAAAAAGAAGAAATAATCGATTTGAAAATAAGAAATTCACCAGGAAAAAAAATACTGATGATATCAGTTTAAAGATTAAAGATGTCAACAATCACGTTCAGGTCTCCCATTTGGTATAGTGGCTAGCGACGCTGACTGCTGTAATGTAAGGCTTGGGTACGAATCCCGGAGAAGGCATGGATGTTTGTAAATGTTTAGTACCCCTTTGCGACAAGGGTAATATCCGTCGAGCCGCAAGTCCTTTCGGGAGGTGGGTGGAAGGGGAAGAGAGGTGGGAGGCCCCTGACTACCTGCAAGATGTTATCCCTCAAAATTGGGGTGGAACCGAGCCAAAACGTGCTGTCACCTGCATGATCATCGAAGCTACGGATAGCGACAGACCTACATCTAACCCTTTGCCGCCATGAATTTCGTGGGCTTCGATCTGATGTCGTCAGACAGGTGGCATTAGTAACAACATCACGCGTACCTAGTATATTTTCAAATTTATATTTTTTATATCAATTAAAATTTTATTTTTATATTTTGTTATATCCATTACACATTGTATTTCAGACTATTCTGTATATTTTGATTGTAAAAATTAGACTTATACTATTATATTTCTTCAACTTAAAAATATTGTATATTGGGATTTCATTATATTACTCAAAGCATAAACGAGTGTTATTTAAAAGCATACTTTATGTCTGACAACTATTTAATTTTGATTTGTGTGTGAGATAAAATTATAGAGGGGACAATATGGTCGGTGAAAGCTCAGAATTGGTTTCTAAAGATGTTGTCATTGAAGTCAAATAAATAAATAGTATTTCTTATTATTAATTTTAAGGTTGACTGCAAGGCAGTGAATGACTAAGTAAAAAAGCTTAGAATCCATTCGTGGACCATTTACTAGATATTTTATTACTCTGATTGAAGAATTGAGCAAGATGCAGTGAGTTCCAAAGATATAAAAAACTAAATGGCTTACGTTAGAGCGTCCTTTTCACAGCTTTAAGAAATAGAGTAGATGAAGTATAGGGCAGAGAATATACATCTATTGAAAAGTATGAAGGAAAAAGAAAAGTATATAATTTGATATCTGTTCGTTACCCATTTCTGGCGTGGTTTCAATATCGCACCAAATACGCCTTTGGTGGCCAGTAGTTTTCTAACCAAAGTAGGCCGCTTATCACTCAAAACTAGTGATGTAAAGCATTTTAAAAATGGCTGACACTTGGGAAATAGATAAATGCAGTAGAATTAAGTACATTTGGAAAAAAGGGTTTAAGAGATGAAATTACAAGAAATGTGTACTTTGCTTTAATAAAACCACATCATCATCATCATATCTGGAAAGACAGCCCCTCGTAGGCCAGAGACTTCCTTTGAAGATTCCTCCATAATGACCCTTGTGTTTACTTTTATTCTTCAAGTTTTCGTATTTATAATCCCAAAGTCTGATTCGATTGAGTCTGCCCATCTCAGCCTTGGTCTTCCACGCTTCCGAATCCCAGTGACTTTGAATTGCAGTACATTTTTCACAACACTATAATCTGGCACTCGAATTATATGGGCCATCCAAATCATTCTATTCATTATTATATATTTATAATTTCTGTACAATTCAAAATTGTATCTTCACCAGCTATTGTTTTCGTTTATACCTCCAAGTATACTTCGAAGTATTTTTCTCTCAAAAGATACCATTCGTTTTTCTGCCAGTTTTGTTATTGTACAAGTCTCAGATGCATATGTCAGAACAGGTCTAATAACAGTTTTGTAAGAGAAAAATTTTGTGTTTCTTCAAAGAAATTTATACATTGCTGGCCACCGTAAATGCAACACCAAGAAAGACAAGAGATAGCACAACAAAATTTCTTTTCTAGATAAAATGTTGACCAAGTATGAAATGATTTTATTTATAGACTTCTGTGAAGTGTGGTTCCTGCAAGAATCAGTAGCCAGAGTAGCCGCCATTGTTGGAGATCACCGCTGCCACACGCCTCGGCATTGATTCAAAGAGACTTTGGGTGTGTTCTTGGGGTACAGCAGACCAAGCAGCTTCCACATGTTGTCAAAGTTGATCTGGTGTGGCAGCTGGGGTGTAATCTGGGTCAATCGTTGAGCAACTATTGACCACAAGTTTTCTATCAGTGAAAGATCCGGAGAGTAAGCGGGCTAGAGAAGCAATTCAATCTGGTGATTGACGAAGAATCTTTGGACAATGCGTGCCACGTGTGGTCGTGCATTATCCTGTTGAAATATGGCTGTGGCCAAGCCCTGAAGGTAAGGAAGGACAACTGGCTCCAACACCTCGGAGATGTAGCGCTGGCTGTTTAAAGTACCGGCAATGCGTACTAGAGGAGTGCGAGAGTGATATCCAATATCACCCTATACCATAATACCCGGTGCAGGACCAGTGTGACGGTGCATAACGCAGCTGTTCAGCATCCTCTCTCCACGGTGTCTCCAGACTCGAATCCGACCATCGTGGTGTTGCAGACAGATGCGTGACTCGTCAGTAAAGACAACTTCATTCCATTCTGCCACCCACATCCTTCTTTCATCACACCGTTGGCGGCGGAGACGTCTGTGGTTCTGCGTCAAGGGTAGACCAAGCAATGGGTGTCTTGCGGACAGACCACTCTCCTGTAAAAGGCGTCGAATGGTACGCGCAGACACTGAATGATGCGTTACAGACTCAATGTGCTGTGCTATGGTTCGTGATGTGACTGAGCGATCCGTCACTGTCATGCGCACAATTTGCCTGTCCTCACGTGAAGTGGTGCACTGAAGTGGATGCGATCGACCACGTCGGTCCGTCGTACCCTCCGGCATCCAACGGTCACATATCCGCATTACAGTTGTTTGGTTTCGTCCAACACGACTACCGATTTCCCTGAAAGATAATCCACAATCTCGGTAGGCCACTATCCTTCCTCTGTCGAACTCGTTGTCTCGTAGAAAACAGCGATCAGCTTTTGTTCCTGATCGCTGTTTTCTACGAGACATAACTGATCGTTTTTTGAAAAAACCAGAAGAAAAACTCAATTGCCGAACTTGAAATCGTCGAAATCTCCAAGCCTTAAATAGCACTTTGAGGTGGCGCCACAGGTGTGCATGATGTGTGTCTGCGCTGAAATTCTAATCATTTGCATATCTCACATCCACTAATGGATGTTGTAAATTTCATGTTACTTGCGTGTTTCCTTCAGGGTGTTGCATTTACGGTGGCCAGCAGAGTATTTTAAAAACCTTCTCGGTGCGTAAAAAGCCTTACTTGCCAGGTAGAATCGACTCTGGATTTCATGAGATATTCTGTTCAATAAAACTACAATCGGAATTAAATTGCGGTACCAAATGCTATAAAGGAAAATTTCTGAATTAGGATGAGGACATGGCTTCATAGGCCGTTTTCCAATAAGCAGGAGAAAACTTTGAAGAATTCCCGGGAAATATCCAATTTTTATTTCTTTTTTCTCTACGTACAGCTTACGCACGCATATTTTTCTCAACTAATTGTTCTTATCAATTTCCATTTTGTCGTTTAAATACAATTGGTATCTTTCTCATTCAGTCGATGAAATAGCTGTTTGGATCATCTGCAGTAACCAACGCAAATCTGGATCTTTCTAACCACAAGGTTCCTTTTAAAATTTGTTATTCGTTTGTTGTTAGATCTCCAATGGTTATTTGTTTTTAAAGAAATAAACATACCGTGCTAGTAACACATTTTTTATTTGCTAAAATGATTCCGTAACTTTGAAAATACTTCTCTGTTTCCATAATTTTAATAATTTTTCTAGAAAAATACAAGAAAAAAATAAGATTTTATAAACATAGCTATTTTATTTGACTATACGCAGGGGCGTTTTTTTATTGGCTGCATATCACGCCAATCAGATTTGTATACCCCCAAAAGATATTTTTTAAAATAAAACGTGAAGCATTTTTAAAGGAGAGATGACTTTTTTATACATTCTGTGATGCCAGTAGCAAATCGTGAGTCTACTCTTTTCTTAGGGAATAGTCTGATAGGGAAAAATGACAAAAAAAAACAAACAATTATTGACGACTAAATCTAAAATTTATCCTCTAAGCAAAATTTCGATTTAAAGTCCAAACTATTAGCTTTTTGCATAGGGACATAAGTTACTAAATCTGTGAAGAAAACTTTGAATTTTGAAAACACTGAAACACAGGGACATCTTAAGACTCTTTGAAGCCCTGGGCCCCAGACTGATCTTAAGAATTTTGAGGCCTTGGGCCCCTATGCAAAAGGAGGCTCTACCGGAAATTCTAAAAGTAGATAGTATATAGCATGCATTGTCAAATACTCGTTCAAACGGTCATTTGAAACAAATAAATGTGCACAACTAACTATCTCAAAAACCTAGGCTCAAACCGATTCAACCGATGGCCGTATTTCGACTAAATCAGTTGCATGATTGTTTATGATATTAGGCCTAAGCCTGGACATGGACAATGGTCATCACATAATATAGACGTAACACTTTTGCCAGTTGACATGCAGTTTGAAATTCACTGTTTTTCGGAGAATATGTACAAGAATAATATATAGCATTAAAATTATCCGGATCATGATCGTATTAAGATAGGGTTGAAAACGAAACGAGGCCCCCACCGAGGGTGAGGCCCTGGGCCCAATTGGAGCATGCCTTAAGACGTCTCTGCTGAAACACACTTTTGGACAGATTTTGCACCTGCTCAGCGAAGAACCAAAATTTGACAAGTCCTGTGGAACATTCGTAAAGAATTGAGTGAAGGAGAGAATCGTTTCTCGAATTTACACGAAAATCATTTACTCAGGAATCGGAAACTCAGGGGACTGAAATATCTTTTCGCGTTGAAGAATATTGTGAGGAAAAATAAATAACTAAATATATATTCAACAAAATTAAGTTTATTAGAGTACATTTTTTTTCCATCTACGAGCATCTAATAAATTGATCGAGAAATGTTCCTTTCTTCGATTGCTGGTAAATATTTTCAAAACAATTGTTTTCGGTAGAAAAATTTCCGGTTTGTATAATCCCTTGATCACAAGGCTGCAAGGCACTTGTTGTATTTGGAAGCAAAAAGATACGCTTTATAACTTTCAATACAACGTTGGGAAATTGACAATTATCAATTATCTTACATCCTTACGCTTTTCTTGTAAGAATCGCTCATCTTACTTAACAATCCGAATTTCAAAGTCAACTAATGAGAGATGAGATGTTTTTGTGTGACGTTTGTAGGGGTGGAGAAGGTGAAAGTAGCTTAGATAAACACAATTGGCTCGTGTTACAGGTTATTACGAGGATATTTCAAAGTCAAGTTAGCCTCCTTTCTACGAAACATGTGAAACCACCTCTCTTTCACTTCACACCCCTCTTAAAAACATCACTTGAGCATTTTGTTCATTACCAGAAAGGAAATCGTTTCGTGTTAAGAAAAAAAATGTATGAAAATACCTAGTAGTTTGTCGGGATTGTTGCGTTATTTTGTTCTAACCGATATTGCTTCCTAAGCGTTTTTGCGTTAAACATACCAAACAAAAGCAGCTTGTCTTTCCTCTCGAGGTTGGACTGTACAAAAACTGCAGATTGGCGGAAAGTATAATTTTGATTAACATTTAAAAAGAAAACATAACTTTAGTCTGAAATTAAATCAACGTGGAGGAAGCACGTAGGTGGATCCAAAAAAAAAAAGGTTACAAGAAGAATAAAAAAATATTTATTATTAATAGACAGAAAATACAAAAGGGAATACGTGCCTATCACATTCCGACATAATCACCAAATCTATTTAAGCATTTATCAGAACGCATGACCAACTTGTTTAACCCGTCTTCTGAGAAATCAAGTCCCAGTCCATTGAGGCAGGTCTTGATGGATGTTTTCACAGAACTGTCTTGGAATATCGCAGCACATCAGAAACGATATGTTGCATGCTACCATAGCTTAGTTCCAGCTCTGACGAGATTTCACGCAGAGTTACCCCTCCATCATTTTGAATCATTTTTTTAATTAGTGCCATGTTGATTTCTGTCGTTGAAAAATTTGGCCGGCAGCTCCCTGTCATATTGCGGTTTTCGACATCCTGTCTGCCTGATTGAAAAGAGTGACGCAATTTCGCTACATGTTGCTTGCTCATTGCAGATGTGGACACATTCTTTGCTCATAATTCTTTGTCATTGAATCACGGCTTGCACTTCCAAACGAGACCAATTTCCTAAGAGTCTTGCCATTTCAATCATCCTGAACCCTCTGGGAACTTTCACTATCCTACCTGAAAACCAGCTGCATGACAAGTAGCGCCATTCATCTCCACTCTGGGGAAACAAAATTTCACCGCAATTTGTAGTTTTCGAATGCTGCGGCTTGTAACCTTTTTTTTTTGGATCCACCCTCATACTTAATCAAAGAAACTATTCATCATTAAACGAATGGATTAAAATTATTTTTACTTTTCTAGGTTCACGAAGAACGTCTGAATGATCAGTTGGATATTCAATTTCATCAATATTGCTGAGACACAAGAAATTCAAGGAAAGGGAAAACTCACAGTACCAGAGATAACCGATGCAGAGAAAAGAATGACAAAAGTACTATTTGCTACGCGTTAATGTTCAACCTGTGAAGTGAAGTAGTAATATTACTTTCATTCTCTTCGGGAATATTTGGATGATTTGGATCCTGTTCTATTTAGCTGCATAGGGGAGTGAGTGAGTGAATATTAACGTCGCATTGTTCAGCTACACGAGGGCTTTTGGCGACGGACCGCGGAATTTTGAACCATGGTCAAGTGACGCGGACGACACCTGAGCTGGCACCCTAAATACCACACCAACGGGGGGACGTTTGAGCTCTCGACAGATTGAACGTGCTTCGTTCCCTATACGGGACCCGTGCGGGTCTTCAGTGGTACTGAGCTTGAACTCATGACACGCTAGCCATGATCCGATACCTTGACCACTTGGCAACCGTGGCCACTAGCTGCATAGGGGAAAGAATACCGTCAGATATTTGAGTAATAAGAATTCTAATTTCTAAAAATTCTAGTTTTCTAATTTTTTTCTGAAAAATTTCCTGTTCAGCAGTTTTTAAAGAGATGATAATTGGGGTCGATTGCTGAAGCCCAATGCTATTCTAAGAGTTTTAGTTTGTATTAAATTAATAGCTATCAAGGCTGCCCTATCAGTTATTTATTATGTGACAAGTGCTACAAATAATACTGTTTGTTAATTTGATGAAATCTTTTGCTTTTGATCCGTAGCGCTTAAACGCCTAACCTTTGAGGCCGTTGATTTTCTTAAAGCTTTGTTTATCATATATTTATCATGAGAGTTTCTTATCTACACAGTGCAATTTTTCCTGCAATCCCTAATTGAAGACATTTGTAGGCAAGACCATCTAAGTATACGGAGTCATAGGCACCTTTAATATTTAGGCTGATTCTCCTACAAAATATTTCTTTTGTGCTTTAACATCTATGATTGCTTTATTAATTATACATGTAGCAGCTCTGCTGTATTTAAATATCACAAATCCAAAATGACACGGATGAAGGTTTTGCTCTATAGTCAGGAAATACTAGATGCACTCAGCTAAAATTCTATCGAATAGTTTTGAAAAGACTGAGGTAAAACTACTGGTCTGTATGAAAAATCTATAGTTTTGTCTTTGCAGGGCTTTGGAATTGGAAGAATTAAGGAATGCTTCCAAGAATCGGAGACTATTGCATTGTCAAATAAACGTTGAAAATATTTAAGAATCATAATTCTTTCACTATTATTCGGACTTTTGAAAAATGATGCTGGACCAGGAATTGTATTTCTGGATGAATGGATAGCCCTATTTAAATCTGAAATATGGAATGGTAAACTGAGAGGATTGTTTTCAATGTTGATAAGATCTAAAGTAGAATTGGACGCGAAAAAACTAGCAAGGCTTTTAGCTTGAATTAGAGGCTGTGTGATAAATCTGTATTGATATTAAGAATATTTAAAAAGTTAAATCTCACTCTTCAGATTTTTATGAGTAGAAAATTTTTTGAAAATATTGAAAAGCATTTCCGAATTAGATGCGTTGTTATATAGACGGAATCCCAAAATAGTCTTTTAGCTTTTTTTATGTTAAATCTGAGTTTGCTTGAATAGCGGTTGTATTTATTCCATACTTGTGGTGAGAGATGTTACGAATAGCTCTTTTACGGTAATAAATTTTGAACTTGTAAAAGTTATTGTAATCACAGTTCCACTAAGATGGGAATTATTTATTGGAGTCTTAAATTTCCCGAGTGTCTTTCCTTATAATTGTGGAAATTTTATTAGTTATGCTTATGTATTCTTCTGTATTACTTATTGTAGATTGCGTTTCATTCATTACCATCTTCTAATCTATACTTTTAAATTTCGTTTAAGAGGATTTAGATGGCAGAGAGAGAGAGAGAATTCTGTGATTTTATAGGGCAATGATCCCTCTCAGAAGAACCGTCTAGAACGTAAATGTAAAAATTACTTAAAAGAAAGGAAGAGCAGAGAGAGAGAGAGAGAGATATCCATATAAGTAAAGCTTTATTTACTGTACTTCTATATGTGGGAGAGGTTGTATTAAGAATAACAAAACAGAATCAGTTAGCCAATCTACGAAATCCTTGCTCTATTTTGAAATACGATCGGATCTCCCTATCAGATGATGAAGATTAAAATATCCTAATATATATATATATATATATAAAAGCCGGGTCTCTATCAAAGATTCTAAAAAGGATTTAATAAAAAAGATGTTGAAATCCGGGGAGCATAAAAATTATAATTGTTATAATCAAAATTTCTACGTCTTCCGCTTGATCCAATTTTAATGAAATTTGTCGGCAGACAAAGGAAGACTAGAGCTGCAATAATTAAATCTCCTCTTGGTCTGTCCACTCCAAAAATATTCTTTCCAAAAAAAGTATGTTATCATTTTTAAAAATTTTTTTGGGAAAATCCATTTATCAGTAAAAGAAAAAGGAAAATATTTGGAGCAGTGATGTTGTTGTTGACTTATATTCCTCCTGATCTACCCATAGGCTAGACCAGGTCCATAAGCCCAAGATTCTTTAAAAAACATATACACGAAGAGGATTGGAATATATGTCCTCCATATCATGACCCACACAGTTCAATAGATGTTCCGGAGAGGCCTATACTCGGAGTTTCAGTTGGTGCGCATCAAATAAACCTATTGTCCATCAATGAAGGAGATGCTATGTGTCCACTTGCAAATCTGGAGGTTGGTAGAACTGGACGACTCCATCTGCCTTGATGGTAAGGGCACCACCTAGGACCTGCCTATTGTCCCTGGAGCAGTGTATACGTTAGAACTGATGCCATCTCAATAAAGCAAAAAAGTTACAGTAAAAATCGTTTCATGACAGCGTCAATTTTTTTGCAGTTTAGAAAATATGATTTTAACAATTATTTGAGAAACAATATTCCCAATAAAATTAGAAATATTTGAAATAATAATAAATACAGTTGTTTAATATCTAAATTTCAATTTCTTAAGATATCACGCAATGTATTAAATAAAAATAGTTTCTATTATTATCTAAGATGTATTTTACTTGTAGAGAGAATCTGTTGTTTTGCAAAAATACCCCTGTATTCACATTTCCCTAGTAATATTTTATACTCTGTGTTTAAAACAATAATAATTTATATCTCTGTGTTTGAATAAACGAAATTTCTTCCGTAACTTCCCGATATATATGTTTTCCATTATATTTAATAAACTGTTTAATAAACCAACAGATAGTAATAATTTGAACGTGCTACAAAATAAGAAGACATATTGGCAGCATTAAATGGAGCTGGTCAAAAATTAATATTAGTAAACAGTAAAATCATGTTATAATAAAATTTTTAGTATGTCTCGCTGTGAATGTCAAAATTTAAATGACGGTCAAGGTAAGATGATTTCGTTTTGATCCTATTTTAGTTTAATCCTGTATTTATAACTGATTTAGAGAATTAAATCTGTTGTTGTAGCTATTAGATTTTAACTCGCAAGTCCGATACAGAAAAAAGTTGTTAGTTTTATAATTTCCCGTCGCCAAGATGTGAATTAAAGGTACTTATGTATTATCAATGCCAATGTTTAAGATAACACGCCAAGTTGGCAACCCCGTTTTTACCTGCGTCATACACGCTGGATTGGCAACCATGTTCTTCGATTCATATAATGCCGCCAGTTAATTAGGATTTCACCATGATTTCTTCTTTTATATTCGTTACTAATTCTGTATCTGATTGCTACGGGGCTGCCAAATCGTTGCAAGTTTTTTGGCAAGTTCGGAGATAACATTATTACTGATGGCCAATAGTCTATTTGGTACTTACCTATTATCGCAACCTGTTTGGCTACCTTGGTGAACTATTAATAACCATTGTCAACATTTTGGCGATATTAAATAAAATTGCACAAATTCAATAAAAAGGAATACGCTAGCGAAAATACAGAATATAAATAAGTAATAAGAGAAAAAGAGAACAAGTAATTTTTAGTTTTAGAATTTCGAAGTTTATTTCGAACTTAAATGATGTACAATATATCTAAATGCGAAATATTGGGCACTTACATATTATCACAACCTATTGGCGACATTATATTAAACAAAGCACCAGGTTTTCATTTCAGCGCGTACGTCACATAGGAAATCCGGGTTGCCAATTTGCGAATTATTATTGGAGTTGGCGATTATTACGATAATACGCAAGTACCAAGCATTGAATAAAATATCACAAATTCTATAAAAAGGAATAAGTATGCAAAAATATAGAATATAAATAAATAATAATCAATGTAAGAGGTAAAGAACAAGCAATTTTTAGTTTTAAAATTTCGAGGCTCCAGCAATAAACAAAGCTTACTGATGTTACTAATGGGATACGACTTCCTTCAAACCAATTACCAGATCGTATTTTTTTGTGTTGAGTACATTTGGTAAGGCTACATTTACAAAACATTTGTTTTTGAAAATAAAATTTCATTAGTTAACAGTTGGAACATTTCCTTGACTCAGGTAAAATGTTATTTTTCCGTAAAAAGGAAATAAAGCATCTTTTTCGGAATTCGGGGCCAACCATCCTCATTTCTGTTTGTAATATGTATACATCTAAGTCATTTTAAATATTTTTAGCGTTCTTCATTTGTGCACTATTTTAAAAATGTATGATAAAGGAACGCACTTGGGCCTTTTTGGGACACCACAGAAAAAAATAATTACAGTGCTTAGGTTTTGAGAAAAGCACATTAGAAATCTTTTTTTTTCCAACTATTAGAATTTAAAGGCTCAAAATTGGTGAAAGTAGGAATATCCTCGACACTTATTTTTACAGTATTGCCTTTCATACAATCGATAATTTCATCTTCGAAAGAAAGCTTGAAGAATCATTTGAAAAATATTCTTAAAACTGTTTTGTCTGTCTCATATCAATAGCTATCATCATGAGAAGTTTAGATAGATGTTAAAAGACATAATGTACTAAAATATAAACAATAAACCAGCTAAAATATAAGTTAGAGGAATTAAGTTGGTAACTTAATAATTTATCTCTGATTTTTAATAATTATTGTTGTAGAAACATCAGGCAAACACAGAAAATCTAAAAGAGATGCTATATTAAGCGAATCAAATCCTCTGAGAAGAAAAGATTGAAATGGTAAGTTTTTATTTATTTAATTAAGCAGGATATATATATATATATATATAAGCAACTATATTTCTCATTTTATCAAAAGTAGTGATATCGACCGACCAATAGTGCAACAGGCCTGTAATTCCATCCCACAAACTGATATCCGGTACCTGTACTACACATTGCATGCCCGTTTGCATGCTTGCATTCAACATTACAGCGGCTACACCGTTGATTAATGTACCATCATATCATATTTGAAATGGCTCTTCTCGCGCTTACATTAACCAGTCATCTCTTGAAGCTTTATTCTATTAAGAATTCCAGGACATCATACACATTCAAAAATCAGTTTTTCAGTCTTAGTGAAATAGTGCATATTTTTCTGAGTCTAAAAATGTATAACACTTGTATGTCCGTTGATAAAATAACCTTAAAATATGAAAAAAAAACCCTATTGATAAAAATGTATTCAAAAGAACACGCCGCCATTGACACATTTTAAAAGGCTCTTGTGTTTAATGTATGTAAACCACTATGTTGTATTTATTAGAAAGGAAAAATAATATTTTTATCTTTTTAATGTCTAAATTTTCCCCGAAAAATTAGTTTTACATGAGAGAAAAGGAAAAAAAATTGAGATTTTCAAAATTTCAAAGTTTTATGGTTTTTTCAGAGAAATTATACATTTATTTTATCAAAAAACTATTTGACTATATTTTGTTCATTGTTTTCTATATGCATGCGAAATATTTTGTATATTCTAGAAATATTTTTATAAAAAATGGTATCTAAATGAAAATATGTTTGATAAAATTATGTTCATGCTCAGTTATAACAAAGGGGAAAAAACCTTTTAAATTTAAAACTACCTTTGTAATTCTAGGGAATGTTTAAAGTATCATCTCAAGGTATATAAAAATAGGCAAGAAAAAATAGTGTGATAAAAAGCATGTGAAAGCATTGTACTTTTAGTTTTTAGCGCGTTTTTCTCGTAGTGGAACAAAAGCGCTATTAGGACGCAAATTTCGTCTTCGTTCCATATTTTGTTGTACCTTTTTCTCAGCCAATAAGCAACCAATTGACCTCGGGTTTTCGGCATTGGGTCGCATTTGTGCCCTAGATGAGCCGAATCATATTTAAATTTTCCCATAGTTTTCCAGAATTTTCCAACAAATTTTCCTGAATTTCGCAAGTTTTGCTTTTTATAGTGCTGATACAGATATGTGTCATTATTTCTTTTCAGCTCAATAGTAGTACATTTAGAGGAGTGGTACAGTACACACTACTTTCTGTTAGTAAAAAGTTCATTAGTTGCATTATTGTAAAATACAACATGGGAAAAACGCGCAAAAATTACTTGGCAATGCCAATGATTGATATCTTGTTTCACTTTTTCTCCGAGGTATAATTTTTGGCTTTTAGGGTACACTTTTTTAAAAAAAACTATTGCACTATATGGTTCCAAATTTTGTATACTTCTATACAGGATACCTGCGCATATAGTGAATCTTATTATTTTTAGTCTTAGTATATAGTTCTTTAAAAAGTAATTTTATGTATAAAAAAAGGGAGGGGGAATAAAAATTTTCAAAATTACAAAGTCTTATAAATTTTTTAAAGGATCTGTACAAATATTTTATTAAAAAATAGATTCACTATATTTTCTGTTTTTTTTTATATTTGTACAAAAATATTTAACATATTTAAGATATACTTTAAAAAAATTGTACTTAAGCATAAGTATGTATTATGTCCAACTTAAATTAAACAGAAATTCTTTTTTTTATTGAACAAAAAAATTACTTTTGTATTTTCACAGAATAAATAAAGTATCTTTGTTAAGAATATTAAAAAAATCTAAGCTCTATTGGGAATTTTTAAAGATATATGTCCCATAAACAAAGATTCTTAATTTTGGCATTTTACTCTTTTGAGAATGTTCTGGTTTTCTTAAATATGTTATTAATTCAATTGTATTGCCGAAGTTTCATTAATCTATAATAATTTTTTCTTGGTAGTGTGTACAAGAGGGGCTTTACTCAACGCATACAGGACGGGGAAATATTTATACTCACAGCTTTTGATTAAAACAAGTGCAGCACTTCCCTCTTCAGTATTTGATAATCATTCTCATGAAAAGAATGAAAAAATAAGTTTCAATAACACCGACTTGTTTATATGTATTGTAAAAATCAATCTCTTGAAAAATCCATAGCTTTGTCTCTTTGAATTTATTATAATTTAAAAACATTTTTTTTAAAGATCCTTTTAAAATTGAAGATCTTCATTCTCCACGGGGAATGTTCAGTGAGTTTAGAGGCGAAACTGGCATAACCCGAGTTTAGACATTTTTTTATAAAAAAAATCATTTTCTTGGACTTCATATGTCTTATTGTGAAATCCTATTACGCTGAATGTATCCTCTTTATTATAAGGTGGTTTATTGTTATAAATTTATGTTCTTGTTTGTGTGGAAAAGAAACTCTTTGGTAAGTAAATTTTCTGATTAGGAGATGCAAGCAAATTCTCACGCTTTGACGTATTTTTGTATAATTCCGTTAAAAATATCTAATTTTCAATTTTTTTTCCTCCCCAAAAAATGGTTGATCTGAAAATTATACATATAATCAGAAAAACTGGATCATGAGTAAATATACAGCATAAAAATGTGTTGTGTGTGAATCCTACGTAATATAAAAATACATGTGATGCAGAAACAACCAAAAATCTCACCATGAATTTTCGAACTAATAAACACACTGGCCACTTTTAAATAAAATTAATCTAGGTATTAACTAAAAGGTGTAACTAGGTATGAGGTTTTAACAGGCTAATCAACTTTCTTCTGTTTATAATACTGAGCCAAAATCCAATTAATTCATAATAGCTACAGTATATTATGAAAATCATAAAATAGGTGTGTACCAATTTTACAGGAGATGAAAAAGATGAAGCAATCATTGAGTGAAGAAATACCAAATTCGAGATCAGTATTGTAAGAAAGCATTAATATGTAACTGATTTGAGATATGTAAAAAGATTTTAATCAAAATAATTTAAAATGTAATTAAAAATTCTCAAAATATTTAAGAAATTTGAAGAATTTTATAAATGATTCTCTTACATATTATTTTTGTGAAGAAAAGGAACAAACATCTTCAAATCCCTATTTTCATATATGGGTATGATCACCATCTGAATTTGGATCAAGAAATAATTTTTTAAATGAGAAAAAAATTGAAATTAGAAAGATTTTAAAATTATAAAATATTTAAAAAAATGTTTTACAATATGTTTACACACATTATTATATGTGTAAATAGTATTAGAATTATTCCTTATATTTTACATATTCTCTACATAGATCGTTTTTCAAACACGAGACGTGTCCGGAAATTAAGTACCGTTTTAGGGAAACATGTATCAAAAATCTTTTTTTAAAATAAATCTTTTTTAAATGAAAAAACATGCCGAAAACTATTTTTCTACATATTCAACACCATTGTTCAGAAATTTGTCATATCTGGAATCCCCAACATGTCTATATCCTCTTCAAAGAAAGATGCAGCCTGTAAAGAGAGACATTGATGAATAGCTCTTTGTGAAAACTCATCACAAAGTAATCTTATTGTAAACCATGTATGTGAGATCCACTTTATAAATTTCAGTTTATTATGTTAAAAGCAAAACAATTATTTAAATTTATTATTTTGTTCACGTGAATTTATCATTGTTTAATTTTTTGTCACCGGGAACTGAACGATATTGAAAAAGTATATTATTTTGTACGCTGTGGCAAAAAGGAAGTGCTCGTGCTGTTTTGTTTTATTAACAGTATTCCATGAAAAAATTGTTTATAACTAGGGGAGTCTTGGACTCTAGTTGGCATTTTATAATTTGTGAAATAAATGAGATTTGGCAGTATTAATAGTTTGGAGTATTAATTTTCAATACAAGAAACTTTTTATTTTTTACGATATCTGGCGTCCGCGACAGGACTATTAAGTGTCAATATGTTTACATCTGTTAAAGGCTTCAAGAAAGAAGACCTAATTTATTTGTGTCAAGAGATCAATGAGGACTTACCGTTGAAGGTTACCATATCTACACTGAAAGATGTAATTTTAAACAGTAAAAAATATAAAAATGATCCGGACTTTGTTTCAACCGTACTAGCCACAACTGTTTCTGAAAGGCAGAAAAAAGAAGAGAGAAATCGCCAAGACGAAGAGATAAAGCGCCAAGAAGAAGAGAGAAAGATCCAAGAAGAGAGAAAGCGCCAAGAAGAAGAAACAGTACGACAAAGACAACATGAGTTGGATTTGGCGAGATTAAACTCCCGGACAGTTTTACATACTCTAGAGGATCAAACGCCAGAGTCAGGTAGTGTAAAAAAGAAATTTCACTTACCTAAGTTAGAATTACGCCATTTTTCGGGAGATTTAAAGGACTGGTTACCTTTTTGGAGCCAGTTCGAACATGTTCATAATGATGTTGATATAGCACCAGAAAATAAATTTCAGTATTTAGTGCAAGCAACCGTTAGCGGCTCACGCGCTCGGGAGGTAGTGGAAAGTTTTCCACCCACCGGCGCCAACTACGCCAAAGCTGTTGAATCTTTAAAATCGCGTTTTGGTCGAACTGATTTACTTATAGAATTCTATGTCCGCGAGCTTTTAAAATTGGTTTTACAAAACGCTTCGCAAAGTTCGACTGTTAATTTATGTACGCTGTAGACCATTTGGAGTCTCAGATTAGGGCATTAGAGACACTTGGCGTAACAACGGATAAAAGCGCTGCTCTACTTCATCCTTTGGTTGAGTCATGCTTACCGGAAGATATACTAAGAGCATGGCAAAGACAAAGAGGTCCTGATTTCCATCATAGTGGCGAACCACAAGAAAGGCTTAGTAGCTTACTAAAATTCTTAAAATCTGAAGTAGAATCAGAAGAAAGGATTTGTTTGGCGATGCAAGGTTTCGGTTTAAGCAAAAAGAAAGACAATATTGGGTTTAGAAATAAGAAATTTGAACCAAGAGTAAAACAAAATAAAACACTCACCGCCTCCGGTCTTTTTACCAATCCACATACTCATAAAACCAAAAAGTCATGTGCGTTTTGCGAGAAAACTCATCCCAGTGCAGACTGTTTTTCTGCGCAAAAAATGAGTTTAGATGAAAAACGAAGGATTTTGAGGGAAAAAAATTGTTGTTTTGCCTGTCTGGCTCCCGGTCATCCCGTCCGAAAATGTCGTTCATTTTTAAAATGTGTAATTTGCGGGAAGAAACATGTTCCCTTGATGTGCGAAACAAACGAGTCAAGAAAAAATGATTTCAAGAAGACGGAAGAAGCTGAAGTTCTCAACGAGGTCAACCTGTCCAACCTGAGTGTGGGTCCTAAAGTGTTTTTACAGACTCTAAAGTGTAAGCTCATATCAGATAAAAAAGAAAAAATCGTGCGAATTGTTCTGGACACCGGCTCGCAAAAGTCTTATATTGTAAAAAGTCTTGCCGAAGAAATGGGATACGTTCCTGTAAAGAAAGAAACTCTGGTACATTCACTGTTTGGTGGGATTAAATCTAAAGAATTTGTACATACATGTTACAGAATTAGGTTGAAAAATATTAAGAACAATTTTGCATGCAACTTTGAAGCTTTGGATCAGGTAGCTATTTGTAATGATGTATCACCTGTGAACTCCGGGCCTTGGTTAAAAGAGCTTCAAGAAAGGGATATAACATTAAGTGATGCGGGAGAAAAGCCACAACCTGTACAAGTGCTTATAGGAGCTGATATTTTTGGAAAGATTTTAATCGGTCAGCGTAGAGTCTTACCATGCGGATTAGTAGCCATTGAAACTTTGCTTGGGTGGACTCTGTTAGGGAAAGTTCCTGATAGTAAAGTTACTACAAGCAATGCCATGTTAGTGACATCACTTTTCGCTAAAGAGTTTGACATTTCGGACTTCTGGAAACTGGATTCTATTGGAATCAAGGATCCTATTGAAAAGCTGTCTAAAAAAGAGCAAGAGGATTTGACTACTGAAAATTTTCTTCAAACTGTTAGGTACAATGAAGATAATCGCTATGAAGTTCATTTGCCTTGGTTAGATAACTGTGTGCCTTTACCTGATAATTTTGAGCAAGCTAAAAGAAGGTTAGACACCACAACCAAGAAGTTATTTCAGGAAAATTTGTACGATAGTTATGAGGGCATATTTTCCGAATGGCTGCTTGAAGGAATTATCGAAGAAGTACCAATTGAAGAGAAAGATTTGCCTGCTAATTATCTACCTCACAGACCTGTTATCAAAGTTAGTAAGACAACTCCTATTCGTCCGGTTTTTGATGCATCTGCTCGACTCAAAGGACATCCGTCACTAAATGACTCCTTACATAGTGGTCCAAACTTGATTGAGCTCATTCCTGATATTTTGCTGCGTTTTCGAGAAAAGAAGATTGGTGTAATCGCAGACATAAAGAAAGCCTTTTTGCAAATTAGCCTCTGTAGAGAAGACAGAGACTTCTTGAGATTTCTATGGTGGACAAATAAGGCTTGCAAAGACTACAGGTTTTTTCGGCATACCAGAGTAGTTTTTGGCGTTCGCAGCAGTCCTTTTCTACTAGGAGTTGTATTGAAGTATCATCTTGAACAAAATACTGACGTTGATCCTTTTGTAACTAGTTGTCTTTTGAAGAGTTTTTATGTGGACAATCTTGTAACCGGCGTCCACAGTGAATTAGATTTGCAGCGAGTGATAAGTGTTTCTAATGAGTTATTAAAAAAAGGTGGTCTCATTCTGCGGGATTGGGAATCTTCACTAACAGAGGATGGAAGATCCTTCACAACAGATCTGTTAGGCCTTCAATGGAATAAAATTGAAGACTGTTTTTCGCTAAATATCAGCTGGTTGAAAGAAGTAAATGTCGACAACATTACTAAACGCACAATATTATCGGTTACTCACAAAGTGTTTGATCCATTTGGATTTGTATCTCCTGTAATGCTTTGTCCTAAAATTATGCTACAAAAAACCTGGAAATTATCGTTGGAATGGGACGAAGAAATCACTGGATCTCTTCGACAAGAATTTTTACAATGGTTTAGGGAACTAAAAGTATTGGAAAATGTTACCGTTCCTCGCTGGATCAACGTTAATCCAGAAAATATGAAGAACTTCTCCATTCATACCTTTTGTGACGCAAGTAGAGATGCATATGCCGCAGTTACGTATCTTGTACAAGAGGGAGAATGTGGAAAGGTGCATTTTTTAGCCTCGAGATCACGAATATCTCCTCTGAAAGTTGCTACAATTCCAAGATTAGAGCTTCTTGCTGCATTGGTGGGAGCAAGATTAACGAAATCTGTATTGGATGCTCTTGGATGGACGGATATTAGATGTTTTTATTGGAGTGATTCCACTACCGTTCTTACCTGGATCATTAAAGATGAAAATTGGTCTATTTTCGTGAATAACAGAGTCCAGAAATACGGAATATTAGCCAAGTTTTTTCTTGGCGTCATATTTCTGGCTTTGAAAATCCAGCTGATTTACCCTCCCGAGGATGCAAAGCAAGTATTTTAGTGAAAACTAGATGGTGGGAGGGGCCAAAATGGCTTACTTTATTTGAAGACGAAGGACCATGCAATGAATATGAGTTTGATGAAGATGAGATACTAAAAGAGAAAAGGAAAAGCTCAATATTAGCTTTGGTGTCTGTAAATCAAGATTCATCTGCAGGCTGGTTTTATCAGCGCTTTTCAAAATATGAAAGCATTGTGAAGTTAGTGGGATGGATTTTGAGATTTGTAAGGAGCTGCAGATGCGATGTTCAGCTAAGGAAAAAGGGAAGTTTGGATGCTGAAGAATACAGGGCAGCAGAGAAACAAGTGATAAAATTGGTCCAGTCGGAATCTTTTGTGAATGAGCATGATGCAAAACTAAAAACTTTGAGTGCCTATAAGGATGCCGATGGAATAATATGGCTCAAGATGAAAATAATTTTGCGTCCGGATACAGAAGATTTTAGGGAACCAGCTGTTCTCCCGTCCAATCATAAAGTTGTCAAAAGACTAATATTTTCTCACCATATGAAAAATAATCATGCTGGAACTCAAATTTTGCTTAATATTTTGAGAGAACATTTTTGGATTTTGAGAGGAAGAAAAACAGTGCGTTCTGTTATCTCAAAATGTGTCGTTTGCAAAAGATTTTCTTCTAAATGTTGTGATGTTGTATCTGCTCCTTTGCCTGAAGATCGAATACGACAGGCAAACGTGTTCGAGATTTGTGGAATTGACCTGGCGGGACCTTTATTTTTAAAAGATGGAAAGAAGGCTTGGGTATGCATTTTTACATGCGCCGTATATAGAGCTGTCCACTTAGAGCGTGTTTCATCGCTATCGACCGAAACTTTTGCTAGCTCTACGGCAATTTATAGCTCGGAGAGGCCGATGTGAAACCATGTACTGTGATAATGGCACTAATTTTGTCGGAGCTTCCAATTTGCTTAGAAGTTTAGATTGGGGCCGCATTTGTAGCGACAATGCTCTTCGTCCAATTAAGTGGAAATTTAATCCCCCTTCTTCACCATGGTGGGGTGGATGGTGGGAGAGACTAATTGGTATTCTTAAAAGTCTTTTGAGAAGAATACTTGGAAGAGCAAGTTTGGCACTTGAGGAGTTGACAACAGTTATTTGTGATTGTGAATCTGTAATCAACTCACGCCCTTTGACTTACATCGACGAATGTGACTCAGAATTTGTTCCACTTACCCCTGCGATGTTTCTTCAGGATATCAAAAACTCTGGTGTTCCAGACTGTGATGCGGCAGATCATAAAAGTCTCAACCATCGTGTCAAATACAGGTTAGCTTTACAGAAGGACATTCGAAAGAGGTTCAGGTCCGAATATCTTGGATCTTTGATAAGGAGGCCGGAAAAGACTAGAACTTCGATGATAACTCCCGGGGACATTGTTCTCATAAAAAGTGACAACGCCAATCGAATCGACTGGCCACTGGGGAAAGTGACAGAAATTCTGCCAGGGAAAGACGGTGTGTGTCGACTCATTAAACTTAGAACATCTCGTGGAGAAATTCTGCGTCCAATTCAGCGCGTCTTCCCTTTAGAGATATCTTCTAATGATTCGTCTTTTCCACCAGACAAAAATGCATTATCTACAAAAATAGCCTCTATGAAGAATGCTATTTCTAAGTGTTCTGACGACAACTCCATCGACTACGCAGTTGTTCAAAACAAGACAAGACTAGGACGGACTGTTAAAATTCCCAAAAGGCTGGATCTCTAATATAGTTGTTGAGCTGTGGGACTTCCACATCTCAAGGTGGGAGGATGTGAGATCCACTTTATAAATTTCAGTTTATTATGTTAAAAGCAAAACAATTATTTAAATTTATGATTTTGTTCACGTGAATTTATTTATCATTGTTTAATTTTTTGTCACCGGGAACTGAACGATATTGAAAAAGTATATTATTTTGTACGCTGTGGCAACAAGGAAGTGCTCGTGCTGTTTTGTTTTATTAACAGTAATCCATGAAAAAATTGTTTATAACTAGGTGAGTCTTGGACTCTAGTTGGCATTTTAATTTGTGAAATAAATGAGATTTGGCAGTATTAATAGTTTGGAGTATTAATTTTCAATACAAGAAACTTTTTATTTTTTACGATAATGTATTTTGACGAATTTTCTCGTTCATTTTTTCAACCAAAACTTCATTAACAACAATAGGACGTCAACCCGTGCTTCGTCATAAACAGTGGTGCGCCCGCCATTGAACTGTCGAATTCACTTTATCGTCATTCCATCACTCCTTACATTTTCGCCATAAACATCTGCAAGATGACGAGGAATTTCAACAGGTTTAACATTCCTTGCGTCTAAAAAATTGATTACAAAACTCACTTCACAATTGGTTGGATCTACAATCGTCTTAAGCACTTTGAGCGCTCACTAACACGTGTAAAAAGAACAATCTGGCAAAAATGGAATCTCTGTTCTGACAATCAACCAGAAACATGCATGAGAAAGGATTGAACTCCGATACTACAGTTGCGGTAGAATAAAACGGTCCTTATATATAGTATCTGGACACGCCTTGTAATTTATTGGGTATATTTGTTCTATACAGGAAACTGCCCCTTCCATTTACGAGGTAAGATCCAAAAATTCGGGGGCTGCGGCCATTGCTGACGGCAAAAGCAAGTACCTAAAATTAAACCACTTGCAATGAATTATCCCAATCCTCCTTTACCTGCTTCTTAGGTTGGCTTAGTCCATTCCACTGCACGTGCAGCTGTTATCTTCCGAAATTAGTTAGTTTTGCTCTGCATTGTAAAAAAGATGGATTTTCTTGAACAGTGTTGCAACATTAAATTTTATCAAAGCTTAGGTTAAAACACCAATGAAGACTTTGGAAATGCTAAGAAAGGTGTATGGTGAGATCCAAGGTATACGAACGGCAGCGGCGTTTTAAATAAGGCAGATAATCCATCGAAAGCAATGAACGCTTTGAACGATCTTCGACTTCACGGAACGCGGGAAATGTTGCGTTGGTGTCTGGAATGTGTTAGAAAAGATCGTCGTCAAACACTTGCACTAATCTCTCAGGCTACATACTTCTCGAAGACAAGTTGCCGGCGTTATTTTAAAGGAAGATATCAACATACATCGAGTGTCCCAGCACATTGTCTCTCTATTGTTGACAACTGAACAAAAGGGAGAACGAATGGCAATTTCGGGTGATTTAATTGACAAAGCCGACAAGGTCATTACATTTAATCCCATCATTACAGGTGACGAAAAGTGGCGCTACTTGTTTGACATCCAATCGAAGCGTAAGTCTTCAACATGGACGTCGCCACGGCTTACCATGAACGAAAAAATTCCAGCAGGATCGGAGCAAAGGGAAAGTAAGGATAGAGGTATTTTTTTGATTCTCAAGGAATTGTGTATATTCGCAGTTTATTCTCGAAGCTCAAACAGTTAACAAGGAGTTCTTTTATGCCTTTTACGTCGTTTGAAGGAATCCATTCATCGTAAATGGTCTCAGTTCTGGTAGAGTGGTGACTTGTATCTTCTGCATGACGACGCACCAGCACATCGATGTCAATTGATAAGAGTTCCTCGCTAGAACTTACACTAATATGCTTCTACATCCTTATTAACCAGACTTAGCCCCGTGTGACTTTTACTTGTTCACATCAATGAAAAGCAGCCATTTTGTGTCATCAGATGAGGTGAAAGCAGCATCGTCGGAGGCCTTGCGGGCTGTTACAAAATGACTTTCAGCTGTGCTTCCAGAAGTTATACGAACGCTGTCAAAAATATATCGTCACCCAAGGGGACTTCTTTGAAGGGGGATGTCCTTCGGTGCTGTGAACTATTCACAGTAAGGTGTTTTACACTTTGTTCCGAACTTTTGGATCATACTACGTATATACATTGATCATCAAAATTAAAGGATAATGACATAAATATAACGTAACTGATACGAATTGAAAAATTATTAACAGAAATTTGTACAAAACCATTAGTAAACATAAATCACAATGTTTGGCAGTTGATTATTTACAATATATTGAAATTAATATTTCACAGATTAATCATTTAACGTCAATAGTTTATTACACAGAGCTCAAAACAGTTTTTTCTTGAGACTGTCCTTTGGAATTAGTGACTAATTCGATGGAGATTTGAAGAAAATATCCTTCAACTAATTAACATGATATCATGTTTGACACCTGTAATCCTCAGAATTGTCTATGTTATAATGACTGTTGTATTTTTTTACTGTATAAGAAAGTTTGTGTGTGCTCATAATTTTTAAAATGTGTTTTTTAATATGCATACCAATTTTTCTAGATTAAAAGGCTATCGAATTATGAAAAGGGAAAAAAAAGATAAAATATTTTACGGATAGTTTTATATTAGAGGTAAACTCTGACAAAAAACCACAGTTCAAAAAAAATTTATGTTTAAATTATTAAGGAATAGATTTTAACAATATGAATTTATGCTTTTGAAATTGTAAGGGATAAAAATTGAACGAATGTTTATTACAAAATAATACACATAAATTAGTTGATATTAATATAAAATAGAAAAATTAAATTTGAATACTTTTTATGACTTACGAAATAGTTTTTTTTTCTGTAAAAGATAAATATTAAGGTGCGAATTATCAATATTAAATAAATATGATAAAAACTAACTTATTTCTATCTCAGCATAAAAAACTTCGTGGCTTTTTATAGCGTTATAAAATATATAAATGTTGAAAAATAAGTAAATTGAACAATTAAATTATAAGATCAAAAGACGTTTGAAAACATCATTTCTAACAAAGAGATTTTTAATATTTTTTTTTAAAATTGCACTAAATTAACAAATAACTTACTAAGCTAATTGAGAGTAATTTTTTATACTGGATTAAATTTTTCTTTTTATCGTACAATTTTATTTTAAATACTAATTTATAAGTTTTTGGAATTTCAGGAAATTCAAAGTTTTCTTGGAAGAATGCAAGTTTAAACAAGGTAAAAATTAATTAGTTTATATTAATTAAAGAATTTTTTTTATTTCATTTTTATTTGAATCACAAATTTTAGAGGTATAAAGACCCATGCCATTAACATTTGATCTCAAAATCTTGATATTTGAACTGTACTTCACATAGAAATTTCTACATGTTAACTTTAGGGTTTATAGACTGTAGCCCATTTACTATACATTAACTTCTATTATATATAATGGCAATATATGCGTGAATCCGAAAAGAAATTTTTTTTTCTGGAATGAAGATATACTTCCAGGGAGTTCTTAAGGCATGGGCCATCTGGGCCCGGAGTCTTGGTCTCACTGAGGCTTCGTCTCTTTCTCGATTCAGCTTCATAAGATAATAATTCGAATAATTCCAACGGTCAAATGTTATTTTTTGCCGCCATCCGGTATAGTGGTCAGTGAAGCTGACTGCGGTGCCGCAGGGACTGGGTTCGAATCCCGGAGAAGGCATGGATGTTTGTGTTGTAATCCTTTCTTCTGTCTGTGTTGTTTACCCGTGTTATACGTTCGGTGGTGCACGGTCGGTCTTTATAAATGTTAAAAAAAAAATAAAAAAAAATGTTATTTTTGGTTGAATTCTCCAAATAAAATTGGGAATTTTGGATGATATGTTAACTGGCTACATGTGATGGTCGTCGTCCACGTATAGGACTAGGCTACCACTAGGAATTGCAATACCGGGATACTGAATACCGGTATTTTGAGCCATTTGCACAATTTTAAAATAGCGGTATTCACAAGTTTAAATACTGGTTTTTAGGTATTAACGAGAAATTTTCTAAATTGTCTCCCCTACATGTTCAGGGATTGCCAACCTAGCAAAATAGTATCCATTTTTGTTTTTATATCTCCTTAACGGTCGAAATTGTTTAGACTGTGAATATAAAGTTGTATCGTACAATAAAGAGAAATGATAAATATGAGAATTATCCAAGGAGGCGGCCAAAACTATTAAATTATAGCTCAGAGCAATACTGCACACGCGCAGGATTCGTAGACTGATATTCTTATCTGTGAAAACAAGGTTGTAGTTGTGAAGAAAGTGCGTAATATTTCGATATTTTTTAATTGGGGAGTTAGCTATTCCCATTGTATTTGCATATCATACTTGTGTTTACATATCATCATGATTTTAAAAATGAAAATGAAAAAGAAGAAAAGAGACTAACCAATTCAAATTTGATCAAGTTTATAGTAAATTTTCTTACAGTTTCTTACCCACAAACCTTATCCACATTCAGAAGAATTCTGTACAGTTATCGAAGATGATTATGACACTAATGCTGATAGAGAAAAACTGTCTCTTGAACAAAAATTAGAATTAGCGATAACTAAAAAAATCCAACAAACCAAAATACAATACAGAAATCAGCTATATCCAAAACCACCCAACGTAAAATCAATTTATTTGAAGATGAGAAATTTAAAGGCAAATACTTGGAAAAAGTCTATCGCCTATTGCTAACAATACTACCAACTAACGTAGATGCCGAAAGAGCGTTTTCGACAGCTGGTAATTTGTGCACATAACTGCGTTCCAGGCTTAATGACAATACAACTAATGCATTATGTTTTTGATCACATTTCTAAAACTTGTAACTAAACCACAGACTGAATAGTGATATTTACACTTTTTTTATGTGATTTAAATAAACAAAATGTTCCTTTACTTTTTGTGATTCTTTATATACTGTTATGATTTAAAAATTACAGATTAATTTTAACTCTCTAATAAAACTGGCAAATAAAACAAAGAAACACCTGTGTATTTTCTTTCTTTTCTTAAAATTTTTACTACCGGCATCAAAACCAGTATCCCGGTATTAAGATCTAAGAAATACCGAATACCAGTACGGAACTTTTGGTCCGATATATCAATCCCTAGCTACCACCATACACCATCATTACTCCTTCAGTCAAAAGGTGGTAGTCGGCCGACCCGGTTTGTGCGATTGTAAATCATGCCCATTTATTTGTTTCGGGTTATTGTTTGTACGAGTATTTGACAACGTATGCTATGTACTGTCTACTTTTAAGGTTCATTGGAGGAGCCTAAATTTGTGTAGGGACCCAGGGCCTCAAGACGTCTTAAGATTTCCCTGTACGCTTCTTCATCGAAAAGACTTATTGAAATAAAATTAATGTGCTGTTTGGCTCAAATTTGGCATTTCCCCCCACAACTTTGAAATCTTATCACCAAACTATCTTAAGGGTTGTCGAAAACATTATTATCATACGGGTTAACAGTAAAAAAACAAGGATTTCCAGAATAAAACAATTATCAATTATAAAAAAAACCCACAAAATTTGCTTCACATATTTCAATTAACTATAACTAATGATCGTCATCGCACTCAGATGGAAAAAGAGGGGTATTGGTGAATAACCTCGTAATTTTGAACCGCACTCCTGTGACAATGATGACACCTGAGTTGTCACCCTCTTCTCCAAACGCTTACAGCATGCCAACTTGAGGATTTTGATTTTCGTAAGATTTAATATGCATTAGCTCCTCTACATGGCTTGTCTTTAAGGTACCAGTACGAAGCCCACGATCCGACAACATCTGCCATGATTTCTCGACCATAGTCTCTTAGCTACCGCAGCCACTAAGTTAATTCAGAAGTATATTTCATAACTGTGAAGCCCTATAATTTATTTTAACCGAAAAAATATGCTAAGAACCGAACCAAAAATCTCAAAGTAATAAATTTACTTTCCACAGTTCATGATGTTTTCACTGAGTCCGGAGCTACTGTTGTTGACTTTAAAGATAGCTGGGTCTTAGCTTGGGTAGATCATGTAGTGAGCAAGGAGTATTTCTCTCAGATGAAACCTTTTCAAGTAAGACACACGTTTGACTTTATAACATATGGTCTATTGAAAAAAGCTGTCGAAAAATACTAACACTAAAATTTTATGAAAAATATAATTTTATATATATATATATAAACTAGTAAATTTTAGCATTCAATTCTAAGAAGTTTAAGCAACATTCCAGTTCATACTTTGAACCTTTTTCCCCGCATAAAGTGTTCATGTATGATTTTTTTTCTCATTCGCAGAGTCTTAAGAGAGAAATTTAGACAATTTCTGTTCCTTTTATTCATGCATTGTTAACCTAAAAAGTAGGGGGGGGGGCTCAGATGTTTCATAATATGTAGGAGATTAGCTATTCCATCATTAAATATCACTGTTGTTTAATTTTACTCTAATATCAATTCCTATTTTGAAAGATACATATGTATACGAGGTAGGATTCAAAAGTTCCCAGACTGAGCTTATAACGATGAAAATTTTTTGCAGTAGAGTGACTGCGATAACATTTCCGTGTTACTGCATTCTTCTTCTTTTCTAAAAAAATTTGTTTCTAATCACGTGGTCAGTGGCTCTTCAAAGCGTCGTATTTTGTTGGCGGATGCATTTAGTCGTCGGCGATTGAAAAAAATTGCGTTTGTTGAACGGATGATGTATATTAATTTTTGTGTTTGTTTAGGAACAAGTGCTACGTAGACTTTCGAAATTTTGAAGCAGGTGTAAGGCTGCGATACATTATCGCGAACGCAAGCTTTTGAGTGGCATCAACGTTTCAGAGAAGGTAGGGAAAGTGTTGAAGATGACAAAAGCTCTGGACGTCCGCAGACTTTCAGCGACGCTGAAAACATCGAAAAGGTTTCTATGGAGGTTCTTAAGAACAGGTTTCAAACAATAGCAGAATCAGTTGAGATATCAACGACCACATGTCAATGGATACTGACTAAGGGTTTTATCATGCATAAAGTGTGTCAAGATATCGTTCTCGCAGGCTAAACGAAACCCAATCTGCAGATGAAGTAAAAATTGCATCGCAGGCTGAATTAAAGGATATGGCTAAAAATGGATTCCAGAAAAGTTTCGATGACCTTTACAAACCATGGTAAAAGTGTGTTGTTACTCAAAGGTCTTATTTTGAAGTAGGATGTGTTTCGATAGTTTAATTGGTAAAATTTTTTAAGTTATAGACTCAGTCCGGGAAACTTTTGAATCCTATTACGTATATATATTTTGGTCAGTACTTCCACACTGTACAACTGAAAGATTTTTCTTAGTTTTGAACCTTTCTACCAAAACATTTTTTTAATAGTTTGGTTGAGGATAATTTTGTAACTAAATTTTAAACCGAAATCATACCAAAAATAGGAATAATAATGCTACGTTTGTTGTAAAAAGTACATTCTTATGATTTTGCACTTTAGTAAATGCATTACGTAGTAGCATCAGATGATGTATAGAACATCGCTCCATCATTTATTGAACAATAATATTGCTATATAGCCCTATATAGCAATATCACATAAAATATTTAATGCAGTGTTTCTCAAACTGTGGGGTGGGGGAGCAAGCATATTGAAAAGTCGAAAATAAAAGATTTAAAATAGTTATTAATTTACAGAATGGAAGCAAAACAAAATACACATTCTGGTATAATAAAATATATATTTATACTTATTAGTTATAAATGTGTATCAGTACTGCACAATGTATTTGGTTACTAATTTATTAAAATTAAATTAAAAACAAGTTTAATAATTACTAATGACTCCTATAGACTTGTCATATACAAAATTATATTCAAAATTTATCACTTATCTTGATAATTTTTGTGCGGTTTATAATTATAATCATATTGTAGCTTTAGTCAAAGTACATTATTAGTGCATTCAATGTATTGTTATTGTACGAAGGGGGCGCGATGAAAATTATGACTGAAAATAGGGTCGCAAATATTGAAAGTTTGAGAAGCACTGATTTAATGTTATAATCCAAATCTCCGAACAGAGTCTGGGGAGTAAATGTACTGCTCATCAATTGACAGTGATTTGAAATTATGAGGTTCGTCGCCATAGCCCTCATATTACTTCGAAGAGCGATATTAATAAAACAAATAACCGATCAAGGAAATTCAAAAGAAATTAACGAAAAATCTGTTTGCTTACATTTTTTTTGAAGGACATTTTTACCTCTGCATTTTTTATTACTGAGAGCGTAATTATTGATGGATCTTGTCGTCCTGTTGCTGTACACAGTTGCTGAGCAATGATGTTTGCGTACTGGTAACGGGCTCTTTTCGCTTGCAGGACGATATAAATACGCTTGAAGCGTCACTTTTGTTGATTCCGAACTCTTCAGTTGCACTGGTCAAGCTACGACCCTCCTTCAGCTTTCTGATCATTCTTCCACGTGTGAAGTCATCCAGGTGACTTTTTCTAGTCATATTTCACAAAAGAACTCACTTGCACTTGTAGCAAATGTCCTTAATTGCGCCTCCGTTCTTACTTTTATTGTAGTCCTGAGAAGTGCTCGCACGCGTTTTGCGTACATTCATGTCATCTATATTTTGTTCCTGACATTTGTATAATTATCACCTTTCTACTGAATTGTACATTCATTGTACTGATCGCATAGCCCCTTTTCTATAATTTCATGGCTACCAGCTTAAAATTTACATTGTTTATTAATAAATGACAGATTTTCCCATTATTTAAAAAAAGAACATACGTAAGACATCACTTATCTCAATATAGGAATAACTTCTTGATAAATTCAGCTGGAATTATAAATTTAAAGAAGATTATTTTTGCTAGTAGAGAATTATTTATTCCACTGCGAGATCTTATAACAAAGCTAGTATAACACTTAATATCCATTTCTATGCCCTCAATGACACTAAAAGTCTCGCTTTATATGAAATTAAAAATGAACAAATTTTATATTCTGTTAAGTTTGCATACATTCTGTTAAGAAAATCATGCTTCTGGCACTTTAGATTTAAGGTAAAAACATTCTTTAATAGAATTTGTAATAATTAAAATGAAAAGCATCTCAGAGCAAGGCTATCTGAATTTTGTATTATGTACAACGATCATTATAAGAAGAGTTTTTATGCTATAAGCCAATCAGAGTTTCTTTTAAGTTCAAATAAATATAAGTGTAACCAATTTCGGTTTTTCAAAATTAATATCAATATGATTCCTCGTGATATATTTAGCTGTATGAATTAATCTTTTTTAAAAATGAAAAATGCTTCCAAAAATACATTATCTAGATCTATTTTTCGTTTGAAATTTCTTGCCAGATCAATAGCTTTTCCTTCATCTATTGAGTAATCATTTCAAATAAATCACATTTTCTCTCGAAAAATATATTTTTCGATCGTTCAACCTCTTCAAAAGTGAATTTCTTACGAAGCATATTAACTATTGTGTTTCTAATACTCAGTTAACTTTTTTTCAAATAAAAGTCACAACATTATTTTTATCCAATACATATTTTATAATAAAAACACTACAGCATCAAGATGTATATCGGACAATCATAGCAGCAAGGACCAAGACAAAACTCGAACTGGGGGATTATTACTTTTAGTAAATTCCTTTTTTACAAATCAGTTGCCGAAACAGTTAGACAGTAACAGCAAATGATTTGTATAAGTGAACATATTATTATCTCCAAACGATTTATAAGAAAAAATATATAACTATTCCGCAAAAGTATTTTAACAAACACTTTATTCTGAAAAATTATTCGATAAATTCATAAATTACCGGAAAAAAAACAGCCTTAATAGTGGCTAAGGGAGCAGAATTTAGAAAATAGTTTATTTCTTGGCTTGCAAAATTTTGAAAACAGTTTTTTCTCATCTTCAAACCTGTGAAAGATTAAAATTTTTATGGCAAAAAATGTTAACTTCGGTTTGATTTGATTTTTTTATTGACGTCGTACTGTGAAGCTACACTGGGGTTCCTGCCGACGGACCTCGTTGTTCTGAATCTTGGTCAAGTGACAAAAACAACACCTGAGTTGGGAGCCCCTCTCCAGACTTCGACACCACGTCAACGCGAGGACTGAGTATTGGCGAAATTAAACATGCATCGGCTCTTTTACACGGTAAGCCTTTAGAGGAACCAGGACTTGAGCTCGACAACGCCGGCCACAAGTTGTTGATGATGACGATCACTCGGCTACCATGTATTATATGTTAACTTCAATAACAGCATGCTTACTAATGTGAGCACACAACTGGCATTCTACGAAGATCATTTCAGAATTATGGCACACATATTTTTTGAAACTTACATCTTTATTCTATTGACAGTATTTACATAAATAGTCAAAAGAGTCCACTGTATCCCAAAGAAAGAGACTCGACTGCTTCAAAGTTTTTTCTTCTATCTAATTCCCTATCTTTGTTCATCTTTCGAATGACTCGGGTAATAGAGGCAAAAATGTCCTCCATAAATGAAAAACTACGTGCCAAGTAGTGGAGATTTTCTTGGCTTAAAATTTTCTTTGACTGATTGCTCATTAACATCGTACTTTGAAGCTGCGTGAGGGCTATTAGCGACGAGCCTCACAATTTTGTATCCTAGTCAAGTGACGAAGATGATACCTAAGCAGGTATCCCTCTCCCTTCTCACACTCATCCGATAACCTTATACCTGGACAGATTTAACGCGCATCAGTTTGAGTTATAATAGCGAGTCTTCAATGGGGCACCAGGACTCCAACCCACGAATCAATAGAAACAATGCCGTCTACGAGTTGGCAACCATAACCACTCGGAAACCAAAGCTCTTAAAGTTACCTGGATGGACAGCTTTTGGATATAATTGGAAACATTGACGTCTTAGAAAAATTGTATTCTGAAATTTGAATTCTGAAAAAGAAGCTCAAATGATTATTCGTTGTTTAGAGTACTTAAAATTATTGTTTTTCTAAGTCAACCAGTTTAAACAATTTCCAACAATTTAAAATTAGTGCAACTGATTTGTACTCTTCTATCTAATTTTTTGAAAAACGCCTCTTATTTAGAACTAATATATAATATCAATTGAATTTTTTTCATTCAATTTTAATTTGTTGGTTGCATTCTTAGAAAAATATATATCACATTAAAAAACTGTTGTAACTAACATGAGAATATATCCTAATTGTTCTAGTTTATAAGTCATTTCTACTTAGAACAGTTTTTCAACATGTAGCATGATAGTGCATGAAATTTTTGAATTCAGTTTTTAAATATTAATTACATTTTTAAGGCGTGTTTGGTACTGAATAACAATCATATGCAAAATATCTTATATATTTGCAAATTTCTTAATGATTTTTGTACTTTCAGAGGATAAATCATTTTCCTGGTATGAATGAGATTTGCAAGAAAGATTTGTTGTCCGATAATATAAAAAAGATGAAGGAAGCGCTCCCTCAGTTCTACGACTTTTTTCCGCTCACTTTTTGTCTACCAAAAGAGTAAGTCAGTGACAAACGATTTAAGACAGAATGTGAAATAAATTTAGAGTGTTAATGATGTATGTATTTTATCGAATTCTCTCAATCTGATTTCCTCTTCTTCTTTATCTATGGACACTTTTTTCCCCAATCAATTCAGGTATTATAATTAATCAGATTTAAGAATATAAGAAAATAAGAAATAATGTAATTTATATTCTCAAATATTTAGTATTTGTACAATGAGTGCTTGAATATGAAAATAAGTGTAACTTTAAACTATAAGCATTCAGCAAAATATAGAATGTAAATATGAATGCAGTAATTTACAATTTTTCTATGATGGTTGATATTGAATATTATTTAATAAATAAATATTCTTTTTAAAAAAAAATTAACACAAAAAATGTATTTCAATATGCTTAAATGTGAACCATGATGTTCAGAAAATTTCTAATGAGGTTAAATTTTATGTTTATTTAAAGTTCAAATTAACACACACACACTACGATTAGTTGTTTTTACATGAGTACATATTATGTTTTGCATAAAATGGGTGCATTTTTTCCTGATCCAATTTTTAAACATTCCGCTATCGAAACAGAAACTAAACTGAATGGATTCCTAAAATAATCAATATGAACATATAAGATTATTTTTTAAATAATTGGGTTTTTTTTTATTAATATTTTTGTTCTTCGAAAATTTAGTTCTTAGTTTGGTTATAGAAATACACAAGTCTCCTATTTGTAAAGTGGTTCAAATTTCTATGGTTTATTGACTGAACTAAGCAGATCTTTTAAAATGGGCAGAAATGAGCAACCACAGATTTTTAAAAAAATTATATGTTTTATTCCATTTGTTGTATGTTAAAAAACGTTGACGCTGAAGAGTATAAAATAATTGTTTTTTTTTTATTTTCAGGAAAAGAGCTTTAATCAAATATTGCGAAGAAAATAAATCGGTTGTTTTCATTATAAAACCAGATACAAGTTGCCAGGGTGAAGGTATCGACTTAGTTAAAGGCCTTCCCAACGTGAAAATGTATAGAAATGTAGTTTGCCAAAAGTATATATGCCAGGTAGGCTTTAGATTTCCATGTTCTTACTTTTACGCATATTTTGTTTTCTGAATTGTTCATCAATAAAACCATAGTAACGCGTCTCTCAACATTTCCTTAAGAATTATTTAATTTACATATATATGAAACAATCTTTGTTTAACTTCTTAGCCGTATTCCCGTCTTCTCCATAAGATTTTTTTTTCTAATGCCCGGCTGCACACGGAACGTGTTGCTATGAATTGTCTTCAAGCTTGCCCTACACTTCCTTGATCTCTCTCCCATAGAGCATTTTTGGGACGTTATGGAAAGGCGATTTCAACCGTTCCGGAATGTTGACGATTTATCCCAACAGTTGGAGACAATTTTGCACGAAATTCCGGTCTTTCTCAGTCTATGCCACGTCGGGGGACAGCTTGCGTCCAGGCCAGAGGTGGACCAACGCCTTATTGACTTCCTTCCCTTGTAACCGTCAATCTCTGAAATTATAATTCAATTGCCCTTAAATTTTAATCGCTTTTCTATGCATGTTCTTCCCATTCACCAGTTTGTATTACAATCGGACCACTCCATCTCAATGCGTCGTGTTTTTTTTTTTTGCTATGGTCTGTATATAAGAGAAAAGCGATCCAGTCACTCTTCACGAGATTCCCAGAACTGTTAGATCTGTGGACTTGAAGCTTGACAACCATGTTGCTTTCACTACTAAGAGATCCGCGAAGAATGGGTTTTGCAAGAATCGACTTTCGGGGGGGGGGGGGTTCAGGATTGTTATAGACCAAAATTTTCGCTTGCAAATAATCCCACTCAAAGTCTTGAAGTTTGGCAAATGTTTTCTATTGATTAGATTCACCTAGAATTAGTTAAAAAAAATTCACACTTTAGGAGAGGATGGGATTGCTGGGGGTTACGAGATATAATAGATAAAAACATTCCCGTGTTTGATCTACTAGACCAGTGATTCCCAAAGTGGTCTATATCAACCCCCAAGGGTCTACGAGAATTTAGCAAAGGTTCACGTCAGCAAAAAAAAAAAAAATCGAGGATCTATGAGCTGTAAATAAGGGTCCATGATTGTGGCTCCCATTTAACCAGATCGTGACTTTAATGTTAACTTTCAATGAATGAAATGATCCACGTACACAGATATTACCTAGTTATATACGTAATATTTCATTGTAATATAAACACATGTATATGTATCTGCCTACACTATTGAAATTCGAGAGTAAACAAACATAAGAGGCAATCATCTCATGAACAACTGAAAGCAGAAATGCGTCTAAGGTACTAAAATATTGGAAATAATCCAAATAATCCGTTTTGATAATTTAAATTCCGAAATTACAGTTAGTTAAAAATGTATCAATTAAAAACGTTAAAGTAAATGTTTGGCCTACCTTTATACTGCCATCTGCCGTGCAGAAGCTATGAAAGATGGCAGAGGGAAAGATTTCCGACATTCCGTCGTTTTTAAAACTGCCATCCTTTTTTTTCACACTGAAACTAGAAAAAATCCCCTCCTTTTCCCCCGGAATTGGATAAACCATTTATTTTGCCAGGACGCGGCAACTTTTTAAAAGGAAAATAATAATATTTTCATTTTTTTTAAAAAATGAGTCAGTTTTGATGCGTTTTTATGGATAGAATATTAAAATCGCGTGAGTGAGCGAATATTAAGCTGCATGGCTTTTGGCTGAGGACCTCGTAATTTTGAACCATGGTCAAGTGACGTGAAGGGCCCCTGAGCTCTGCCACCCCTCCCCTAATTTCCACACTCCACCAATGGGAGGACGTTTGAACTTCGATATACTTAACGTGCATCGGCCCCTTCTATGTGACAGGTCTTCAACGGTACTAAGCTCGATCTCATGACACGCCAGCCACGAGTCCGTTGCCTTGACCACTAAGCTACCGCGGTCTTCCAATCCCTCTGTATCTCGTTTCTCATCACCGTGATCAAATGAGCTTACGTTCTGAAAAAGTGTACGCTTTGTTCTCTTACACCTGGTAATTTAATTAACCCAATTCTCAAAACTTTATTTTTGCGATTCTTTGAAAATTACTTAAAATTTGAATCAAACATTTATAAATTCGATATTTTTGAAAATAACTGCACGGAACTTTTCTCCCGAGTGTCAAACCTTATTGTCCGTGTTTTGATTAAAGATTGAAAAACTTACTAAAATAGTAATGTGTAATCAATATTAACTGCAATAGCACAGTATGTATTTGCAATACGCTGCTTCATCCATCGACAACATTTAATTGTTAAAAATCTGAGTGGTAGATTGAATGAATCTCTTCAATTAGTTCTTATTACAGTAAATTGTATCCGAAGCAACGCACTGAATACGCGGTTTTTTGGGCAGCTATGTGAAGAAAATGAAAAGAATTTCCATCACACATTAAACCCCTCACACTGAAGTACTCTAGTTCTTGAAAGACTCATATTTGACAAGATTTTTTCCACAACTTGAGACTGTTTTAGGGTTTTAGGATACTAAAGATCCAATTTTAAAAGAAAATTTAATCAAGTGGAAAATATATTTTGCCTGTGTCCAACACATTTATTTACTAAATTTAATGAAATTAACTCGCAATTATGAAGTGACAGCCTAAATTTGATCGAAACAAAGATTATCCGTTCGGCGTTTTTTCCAGAATTAAGCTAAAGGAGTACAATATTGGATTTCCCGAATTTTCCCAGTTTCTCAATTTGTCACAGACAATCTGCCAGAAAAAGGACGTATCAACCGATGTTCAACATTTAAATCCCCTCTATTCAGATTTTGAAACTAGGTTTTGGAATGTTTTGACTATGCAATACCACAGTGGTCAATCAATCCATATCGTCAAATTAAAAAAAAAATTAAGTGTTACATTACAAGGAAGGTGATCGGAATATGCACTAACGGAGACCTTAAAGTTACAGTTTAAAGATGGCTATCAGCAATTTAGGCTTTAAAAAGACATATGCATAGGTTATTTATCTCTAATTATGGAACATCCAGAGAAAGTTTTTAATTACTTTTCCTAGCGCAAAGGAGTTTCAGCGTGGTTGCCAATCACTAAAATAAAAGAAAGAAATAGCTTGAATACTACCAACCGAGGAAAAATTTAGCGTTTAATCTGACAAAATGGATACCAAATGTTGAAACTTTGTTGCCAAAGCAACAGATTCATCTCTCCCATTAAAAGTATTAATTTGTTGCTCATTTATTTTATGAAAGAGGTATTAAGTTTTTATTAAAACTAACATATGCTTCTTTAATTTTTCAAATTACACCTCTCTACAGTTAGAAATTAAAAATTTTTAAAGTAGCACAATACAAGATGTCAAAAACATATTTAATTGATGAATTTGAAAAAAAAACCAATACTAGTTAAGCAGGGGTCTGTCCAAAATTAGAAAGCATGGCAAATGGTCAATGAGACAAAAAGTTTGGGAAACTGTATTAGACAAACAGATTTAAATTTGGCAAAAATATTTTTTCCCTGTTGGTTCGAGATTTACTAAGAGCAGATTTTGTGGAATTGAAAACTTTTAAATTTTTTGCGGGGGGGGGGGGATATAAAAAATTCCTGTTTTAGAACTATTACATCCCCAGTCTTGAAATTAAGCAAACATTTTTCTTTTATTGAGTACAGATCTGCTAAGAAAGCGTTTTGCGTAAAGGGTTCTGGGGAGAACTAAAGTATTTTAAAATAAAAAAATCCCGTTTTTAAACTAATAGACTCTCTTTCGAACTTAAAACTTGGCAAATGTCTTTCTTCCGTTGGGTAGAGATTCACTAAGAATGTGTTATGGGGAAATCGACTCCCAAGTGGGTTTGGAGGGTGCCAAAGAGGGTGTTATAGATAAATAAAGTTCCGATTTTGAGCAATTGGACCTTCAGACTTGTAACTCTACAAGCATGTTTCTTTTGTTTCATAGACATCTGTTAAAAAAGAAGTTTGAAGAAATCAATTAAAGGGAGTAAAAGGGGCTACAGAGGCGTGAATGATCAATATTCTTCGGTCTTAGAATCTCAAGTCGTATTCTTTTTAAATCAAGAGGTGATAGTGATAAAAATATTTTTCAGTACAATCCAAAATTTAATGCTAGGACTTACATAACAACAACCCCAAAAGAATGTACAGACTAACAATGTCATGAAATACCCAGCGAAGGGGCAGGTAACATATTAAGAATTTTCTTTAGAGCTTCTTTTGCTCTTCCTCTTCAGTGCGTGTTTCCATTATTTTGTCTACCATCTGTGCTTGACTACATAAAAGACAGATATTTGTGTGACATGTCATCGTAAAAACATACTACTGATCACTGGTGTTAAAATGTTCGCTTCTCTGGATCACCTATAAAGCTTTGCGCATTTTCTAAGGGCCTATGTGGTAAAATGTTTCTCAATAATTACTGGTTGTTTCCTTCATGTTTGTAAAAAAAGCGAGTACTTTCATAAATTTGTATACAAAGGGACAATACATTCCCATCATAATCAAATAGATAAAACAATGCAGTTTCTCGAAAAATGAAAAAAAAAATTAATTTTAGAGAAGAAATTAAAGGAAACACACACAAGCTTTACTGAAGTTAGTATGCTAACATGGTGTGTTTTTGCACATATACTGTGTTCAACTTATTAGGTAAAATATGTTACATTGTGTGTTTATTCACCTTGTTTCAAAATAAAGAAATATAATCACGCACAGCTGATACTTTCAAGAATTTAAATTAAGTAGATTTATTTAAAATAGCAGGAAATCCAAATTGTATTATTCGTAGAAATTATAAACGATTCGGTTTAAATTTAACTTTAAATGTTTATTCCGTCTTTCACTTGAAAATAATGAATTTTCTCCGAAAGATAGTTTAAATAGTAAACTGTTTATATTTTACAGCCACTTTTGATGAAACGTTTCAAATTTGATCTTCGTCTTTATGTTCTGCTCACTTCCGTTTCACCTTTGAGAGTCTATATTTACAATGAAGGATTAGTTCGTCTTGCAACGATTCCATACAAAAAACCAAATGCTTCCAACATGGTTAGTTCTATGTCTTTCTCTCTCTTTTTAAAAAATGTGTAAGAAAAATAAATATGGAATCTATGGTAATTAATTGATTAAAATAGTTGGTAGTTAGTTGATCTTTATAATCTATTTTTACGTTCATCGCACTAGTAGAATTTCTCATTATTTCAATAGAAGTACTTAATACATTTATGAAAAGATAATGGTTTAAATGATTCATTTACTAAGATGAAATTCATTTATCACAGTATTTCTAAAGTCATTACACGTGTAGTTAGATTATTGAAATGATGACTATTGTTATAAAAACACAAACGTTGAATGAGCTTATGAAACTTCGAAAAGAGGGGTGATGCAGTGGGCTTATTAGAGGACATTTAATAAATTTTGTGTGTTATGAAATTGCAAAGACTACTTTGAAAAAAAGTTAAAAGAAATGACATTAAGAAGACCCAGAATCCTTTGAACATTTTTTTATTTATATATTTAAACATTATATTTTTTAACATTTCATATAATGTTTCTATTCAAGAAAATGATATAAGATGAAATTTTGCATATATTATTCAAACACTTCTAAAAATTAAATTAAAAAAAATTGGAAAATTTAAAAATTTTTTTTCTTTTGTATTTATTAATTTTTTTACATGATATTATTTTGGTAATATTTTCTTAAGAATGTTTTAAACAACTTTAGGGATCGATTTTACAATTAACTTAATTTGTTTTGGAGAAAAAAATAAAATGTTGATATGCATGCAAAAATTCAACGAAAAAACCCAACATCTCCTACATTTTAATTTTTAAAAAAATGTATTCAATTTGCAGAAATGGATACCTAATTTTGTTATATGCAATATATAAACCTCACAAGAAAAATGGAAGTGATTGGTAAATAATTGGGGATGGAGCAGTATTTTGAATGGACTAATGTATGGAAAAATACAAACTGAGAAAAACCACTATAAAGTTTACAATTCTAAAAACATAATTATTATAAGCTGAAATAAACGTAAAATACCACTTTCAAACATTATTTATATATTTTTTTCTTGAAAATAATTACATTTCATATTGTTTCCACTATATTTTTTTATAAAATGTTTAATTTTGTTAGAGTATTAATTGCACAAGAAAATTCAAGGAAAATGTTTAAAATTCTTTTTTTTTTCTGTCATAAGGGAAATTTTAAAGTATTTTTGCTTCACATAATATTGAAATACTATATTTATATGAAATTCATCTGACGAATAAGAATTGAGATTAGGAAATTATTAATATAAAATGCCTTAATTAAAATTTTTTTCATGCACACATTTAGCAAAGAAAAAAATTACATTATTGCAATACCTCAGAAATATCCTGCTTTATATGTAACATCTTCCTTTTATAAGATATTTTTCTCTTTTTAAAATAGCTTCTTTATTAACCAAGAAGATTTTTATAGCTTTTTTTATCCAAAAAAGGGCGGGGTAAAATTCCTTAATTTTTTCACTTGCATTTTTCAATTGAAGCTTTTTCCAAATTCTAATTTTTAGGTATACAAAAGTGATATACCATTAAAAAGATAATAATCCATAAAATATAATTAAATAAAATTAAAAATTAAACGATATTTTGGTCATTTTTAGGATACTGAGTCCTCTTAAGTTTAAATAAACTGAATGAAATATGTTTTTAAAATATTTCAGTCGGAGAGATTTGCATAAAACCAGAATAATATTTTTATATCGTTAAATTTATTGCGCTGTCTTATCATTTCATGGAAGTCAAGTATTATTCAGGGGTCCTGCTGATGTGATGTTGATAATTTAAGTAAGACTGAAATTTAAAGTGAATTCCTTTTTTCTGTAAAAGGCTCAGATGAACATATTAGATATATATATAGAGAGAGAGAAACTGTTAAGAGAAAAAAACTTAAGGTATAAACGTTATCTGTCACAGAGCTTAAGGCAGATTAATTGAGCTGATAATAACCACTGACATTATTAGGTTTCAAATTAAATTTTCCACACATAAAACGATAGAGTTGAATTTTCTTTCTGAAAAAAGTTATTTGTGCTTAGTGTTTTAAAAATTAATTGAAGGAAGATTTTGAGAGAATCTAAAATATTTCTAGAAATATCTTTAAAATAATCTAAGCTTATTCAAATAATGTGTGCGTTTTTAAAAATTTGAAAAGAAGGTAAAAATTTCACAAATCAGGAAAGTTTTAAAAGAATACTGTGAAATGCAATCTCTAAGGCATGGTAAAGATAGATATTACAAATTATATATACAGATATCTTTGCATTAGTTCAAACAGTTGACCAAGCTCTAAAACTAGAGAAATCTTGAGTAAGAAAAAAGTACGATCTGTTTAAATATCAGGAGGTAGCACAAAGGGAAACATTTCATTGGTATATTACACAAATACTTAAAATGATATTTTAAGATGAAAGTTTTTTCCTTGATACTGAAAAAAAAATCACGCTAGTTGTAAGATTTAGTATTTTTGTTATTCCTGTTATGCAATCACATAATTATTGAGAATCTTTTCTTAATAAATGATTTCTTTAAAATTCAATCAACATTTTTCAGACCTTATCGGTACTTATTTATCAGTAAATTTAATAAATAATTAACAAAAGTAACTCACAAAACCTCTTTGGTAATAATAATATTAACCATTGTTGCTGTAGAAGTAAATCAATTATTAAGAAAATATTTTTCTGAATTTTTAAATAATGTTTTTTATACCTCAAGGCCACTTTTAAGAAAAATTAGAATAGTATAAAATGCTTACTTTTTAAACCTTATTCAAATGTTTGTTTACGAGACAAATTTACTTTCTTACAAATTTTAGACAATTTCTATATCTGAATTTTCTTTTTTAAGTTATCTGCAAAATCCAATCCATCAAGGAAAAAAAATCATTTTTAATTCGAGTAGTGTTAAGAAGAATTTCTGCCTGATTTTATCAAAAATAAATAAATAAATGTTGATTTTATTGTTTATGATTTTTCATTAAGATATTTGCAATATATTTCAATAGCATTCAAAAAATTACGTAATGCTTGAATGTATATACCTCTTGAATTTTCTTTAATAGTTTTTCCTTTTTATTCAAATGTTATATTTTAATATATTAAAACAAAGCATGTTTTAATCAATGAAACTTAGAAATAATTAAGAAGAAAGTACTTTCAGTTACTTTATTTACCCTTTCGAAATCATTTCTAATTAGCACAAAAAGCGGATGCATTTAACGAACTATGCTGTTAACAAGCGTTTAGGAGAGGGTAATATCGAATTACTAAAAGACGAAAATTGTAAAAAGTATGTAAATTTCTTTAAATACTTTTGAAATTTTAAAGAAAAATTGTTATTCAACATTTTATCAAATAAAATGCGACCTTTTTCGAAGTAGTTTTATAAGAGTCTGTTTATACAGATTAACTCTCGGAAATTCGGTTCTGACTCTTTGAGTCAATTTTCCAGTCTATTTTTAAAGAAAAAATTAAAAAAAAATTTCTAGTGTTTGAGAGAATTCCTTATTTATTGACTTTACATATGTACAACGCACTGTCACCTTCTTTGGGGGCTCAAAGCTTAGGCTAAAACGACAGGCGTAAAATTCTAGCCCTTAGCAGCGATGAATTTCGTTGACCTTGATCTGATGTTACTGTCAATCAGGTGGCATAAGCAACAACAACAACACATATGTACAAAGTTTTTTAATTTAAGTTATTATTTCTGCAAGCATAAAATGAAATTCTTTACAGTTTCCGAAAATAATTTCTTGAAAATTATGCATTTTCAATCCAAAGATAGGACTTGACTTACGTACGTATTTGTACATTGCTTTCTAAAACTTTTTCGTAAATTTTTCTTTTTATTTGTAATTAAATTGCGAGCTTTCTATTCTTATGGCTCTCAATATATTTATATCATATTATTACGATCTAAAGAAAAGAGTCTGGCAATTTATCTTTTCTTTTTTGTTTTGTTTTTAAATTTAATGGACGGTGATTTCGTATTGCATTGTATGTTTCTTTGTGATCACGGATTTAAAATTAGTTTAGTTAAGTAATTAGTTTAGCTTACTAAAGTAATTATTTGATTTCTTATTTTAGCATTAAAATATAATTGCCTTTCACTTTCTTTTCTTAGATCTTTGCAAGATCTAGAGGAATTACTTACTTCTTCAAGTATTTCAGTGCCTAAACTATGGGCCAGAATAGATGGAATAATCGTTAAAACAATTATTTCTGCTTTGCCAACTTTGCAGCGCTTGTTTCAAATGACATTTCCGATAAGTACACCCATTCCATCATGTTTTGAGCTTCTCGGATTTGATATTCTTTTGGCCAAATCTGGTAAACCTTATTTATTAGAAGTAAGTAGACAGTATTTATTAGAAATTTGACGTATTTTCTTTTTTTGATTTAGGAAAGAAAGAAAATATAATTTTCACATACGGTATATATCTTATTTACTTTTAATTAATTAGATAAAATAAATTTTGAATGTACTTTTACGCAGCGATCTCAAAATCGTATTAATATTTTACTATATATAAATTGGATTTCTAGTTAATAACAAATAATTTATTTTTTCAATTCTATCGGATGATCAAAGCTTTTTTAAAATTTTTTTATCTCGTCTTCTCTAATGTCCATTTTTTGATCTACAAATTTTCTAGTTTGTAAAACTTAAAAGGTTTTGATTTTATTTATCCATTTTTACTTGGGGTTTTAATTTAGGCTTTTTAAAGCTTAACATTGGCCATTGTTGGTGTTATAATTAAGAATTTAAACTTGGTTAAAAAGTCCTATGCAATGGAATTTTAATAAGATATTTTTAAGTTTAATAACAATTGTGTTATTCTAATAGTTTTTTTTAAATTAAAGGAGAAAAGAAATTGAATAAGGCTTGTTATCTATCATTTTATTTAGATTCATCGAAAAAATGCAGCAAATAAATTTATTTAGATTCATAATGATGTTTAATAACTCAAAAATAATGGACAGTTAAGTTCAATAAGTAAAACATTAGCAAACTATTAACACATTTAAAACGAATGAAAATAATACTTTAATATTTTCTAAATTTTAATATATTACACACACTAACTTGCTTTTCATTTATTTCTTTTGAAATTTATTTCAGTCTGAATAAGTTATTATTCTTGATTTAGTATTTTGACTTTTAAAATATAATTGACAGAAAGGGAGTTCAGAATTTATTTTTTCAGAAAGCAGAATGCTTAAAATTCAATAGAAATTATTGTTTAAATCAAAACTTAAATGTCATTATAAAATGAGAAAAAAATGTTTATTTTTCATTAAAAGCTATTTCTTAAGAACAGGGAATTTTAAATTATAAATTAGTGCTATAATTATCGCATCATTTCTTAAGTGAACTTGTTTCAAATTTAATAACAGAAAAAAAAGAAGACAGTAAACCACATAATGTTACGGTTCCGGTTAAATGGTTAATCAGTCATCCTTAATTTTCTAGGCGTCATTTTGCGGTTTTCTCTGCAAATGATACAAGGCGTTGCGGTTACACGCCTATTAAAGTTTAGTCAAGGTTATTAAATAATATTTACTGCCATTTTGTGAGTATGATGAAATCAGACAAAGTGTGACACTTCTTTTAAATGGCGGCACCATGTCGCTAATCTTGTTTTCTTCTGAGATCATGTAAGGCGCGAAGTCCGGCCTTCATATTACTTTTTGATATGGAAAATGTCAACGCATACTTCACAATTAATTGCTTTTGTACGAAAACGGAATAGACAACTATACCAATTAGAAAGAATAATGGAGATTTAAATTGTGCCTGATATTAAATTATGCCTGAGAGTTAAATTATCTCTTTTGTAAACATTAAGTGCTTCTAAGATGTTTAAAAAAAGCGCGCAAAACCAATCAAAAAGATTTTAATTGACTGATTTCAAAATATATATTTAAGCTTTAGAATACACACAAATTTATCAAAATAATAATTAAAAAAACACAGGAAATAATGTGAAAAACATGAAAAGGGAGAACGTTTTACGTCATCAGGAGTATTAATATTTTCTTTATTCCTTAAAATTGTTTATCAAATGAGAAAAATGATATTTCTGTCCAAATTATTAAACAGCGCACTAAAATCGTTAGTTCAAATCCAGCAGAAAAATGGTTTAAGCAAACTTAAAGCAGTCTGTGTGGCGTAGGCGCATAATTCACATCATATTCTATTTTAATTTTATGAAAAAAAATGTTTTAAAATATATTCAATTTAAAGTTTGGCTTTATATATTAGAAAAGTATAGCATAATTTAAAATATTTATAATGAGATGTATTCATTTGAAGAGTTTGAATTACATTCAGGTGATTTGGTACCAAACTTTTCTATTATCGCATTTCCAAAAAGCATAGAATAACGAATTTGGTTTAATAAGTTGCTAAAATTGCACTGCACCCATGCTTTCTCCCCTCTTCTTTACGGAAGGCAACTAGTCGCTTTTTTCAAGAAAAATTTCAAGAAGGGGAATTAAGAAGGGGAGAAGATTGAAGAGGTGTAGGATAACTGATTTCGCACCTGGCAGTTGTAATAGAGTATTCTTCTCTTCACCTAACTAAGAAATGAGCTTATTTATCTAGAAGGAGGAGTCAGAGACCCTTTCCCTTCTTTTTGTTTTGATCCATCTATAAATTTCTTAGATTATGAACACGCGCGCGTTGAAAACAAAACTAAGTAGTAATTTAATTTTTTTTTCATTCAAAAATTCATGTTTGTAAGGGATCTGTTTTCATGCAATTGATGAATATCATTTCTAAGAATAAATTAACAGAAATAAAAATTTCAAGCTTTCTCAGGCATATGTTGCAAATTTAAAAAATGCCTTACCACTGTTTTTTCAGAAGGTCTACATACATCCCAGAGTTTGTTTCCACCCACAGGAACTAAGGGGCTCTTGCCAAACCAAGAAAAATACACCCGTACTACAACGCTGTCATCAACACATTTTACATTCGATACAATACAGTCATTTAAAAAAAAGGACTCGCCAGGTGTCCACCAAATCCAGACGCGTCCATCGTACAGCCAGGTTGTAAAACGAGATTCTTCACTCGAAAGAATATTGTTTCACATATTCACAGTCCAATGATTGTGAGCTTTGTACCACTGCAATTGACACTTCACAATCTGTGGAATGATGTTCGACTTGAGGGCGGTTGCACGCGTCAATGGAATTCTAGGTTTTTTAACTCTCGACGAACAGTCCGGCTCCTAGCACTAACACCTGATGAACTTTGAAGCTCCTGAGTGATTTCAACCAACGAGGGCTTGTATTTTTGTTTCATTACCCTTTTCAGAGTTCTTCGCTGCATCCACTAATTTTGTTTCGGCCCGCCAGTTTGTTTCTCTGCAGTTTCACTGCCCAATTACTTAATTCACAGTATATTTTTCTTCTGTAGAAAATTCGAAATTTCAGTAACTGATTTCTAACAAAGGGGGCATATCACTATAATACCATGATCAAAGTCCCTGAACTCTTTTTTTTTTCTGTCTCATAAATGCATTAAATAAAATCTGACAAACCACTACAACCACCTTTTGACTACGTATCAAATTACGTCACCTGTCTGATCCAATTCTTTAGAGGGATACTTTTGCCCAGATAATGTATAATGTATGCTAAAATTTTTAAATTGAATGTAGTGAATAATAAAAGAAATGAAAGAATGTAATTGAATGCTAGTTTACGTTATATCAAAATTATTTTGAATGTTCTTAAACCCGTACAAAACAAAATTAAAAGCGATTAAGATGTTTCCTAAAGATCATTAAAAAGAAGAGATGGTTTAAAACAAAAATTGGTGGTGTTTTTTCTTAACAATACGTATAATTTGATCTTATTTAAATTTTAATCTTTTTGTTAAAGTATAAATTAGAACAATACATCACACAGAAAACAGGTTAAAACACTTACTATTTTTTATGTTTCATATCAATATATACACATTTTTATGAGCAATTTCAGTCCAGAAAGAAAAGTTTTTATGAGCAAGTGTAGTACGGAAAATATAGTTAAAAAAGGGACTTTGTAAAAATGAATATAAATTGTCTCTTTTCACAATAGGTGGTTTCGACAGTTAAGCAGAAAGTAATACTGGAGTATTTCCAGTAACAAAAGTGTATCTCTGTAAAATTTAAATTCTTTACAAATTCAAGAACTAAATCATTTCCGAAAAAGTTCCGAAGTAAATCATTTTGTGAAAAAGTTCTTTATGTAAATCCTTTGATTAAAGAACAAACGAGGCATTAAACATAAAAAAAATTTCTTCTCATATAATTTGAATATAATGTTGATATTTTCACTAAAAATAGCTTTAATTATATTTTCTTATGCCATTTTGAAATTTCCTTACAAAAAATAAAAAAATAATTTTTTTTAAAAAAACGAAGAAAAAAATATTAAAAATTTCAATATGTGTTATGTGTGAATAATATTTTACTTCAATTGATTAATTTACATTATAGAACGTTAGCCTTTTTGACCCGTTTCATGATTCATCTTAGGTTATCGGGCAAATAAAGATAGAAATCATGAAGTAACAATTGATGACTCATAAAAAAACCCAGAATGGGATCTTGGAAAGCATATTTGTTTTAAAATGAATCTTAATTTCTTTTGTAGGTCAATCGATCTCCAAGCTTAGGCGCCTCAACATCATTTGACAAAGAAATGAAGAGAAATCTAATAAAAGACATTCTGAACATGATTCTTCTTACGCCAAGACAGATAAATTTGATAATACAGGAACAACATCAGAAGGCTATTCATAGGCTTACTAATCCTAGTATGACAAAGTAATGTTCAAAATATTATTCTAAATAATATCGGAAAAAAATTACTAATAGAGGCATTATTTTTGTACAGCTCGATATTTATCTGAGAAATTTCTATGAGATATATAATCCTAGTTAAGTTTATAATAAATGCAATGAAAAACGTTTTTTAAAGCTTCACTTTGTTTTTTTAGGAATTATTTGCTCATTTATACATTATTTCTCAGCAACGTGCAAGAAGTTCCCTTAATACGCCTTAAAAAGATAACTTTATGTCTTAAAATTCTAACCTCAATATAACTTCACATAAAAATGTTTCTTATCGAACTTTTTTTAAAAATCAATGCTTATGTGTACTTGTAAGACTCAAATTAATGATTTCTTTCTCTAACAGTTCTCTCTTTCTGGTACGATACTATTTCTAGTTAAAAAAATTTACATAAAAAAGGACTTTTTAGATAAAAGTATTCAGATTTAATCAACTTCTGTTTTGCAATCAAATTAAGTGTTAACCCATTTGAGATGTAAAAAAAATTATTTAACAATTTTTTTAGTAGTACAATTACATTTTTATATTCATTTTTTGAAAAATGCGAATAAACATAGCGAAATAAATGCGAAAAATAATGCATTTTTTTATAATTAAAAGGGCGACTTCTGGTAAATTTTATGCGCACTTTCAGTTTTTCTCAAAGTCTATAATAAATTTTAATATCAATATATGCAAAATAAACAACCATATGCATTAATCTCATAAAAAAAAGCACCATTTCTCGATAACACCCAAGAAAAAAATATTTTTGAATTGACGGATTTCTTAATAATCTAAATATTTAAAAATTTCAAGTTGTATTTTCTTATATGCATATGATAATTAAATTTATGCAAATAACGTTATTATTTTATAAAGCTGTAATATTATCAACAAGTTAATTAATTGAATCAGAACTTTTCCTTGACTCATAAAGTTAACAGTTTTAAATAAACTTAAAAATTAGTCTTCATAAAGAAGAAAGAGATATACACACGATTTTTTTTATCGGTTCCTGATTGTGTTTTGATATAAATTGATAGATAGAGAGTGCATTATTCAACTTTTTGTTGGATGAAATAGAAATGCGAAAATTCATAAATGATGTTGAAACATATATACACACACAATATTTTTAAAATTTTTTCCCCTCTCACTTTTGAACTAAAAGTTAATTATAGTTGTAGTCGTAATAGTAATTCCTACCCTTTTTCTTTAAAAATGTTTTTGATTGACATTAAAAACTGGTTTAAAATTTCTAATTTTCCATGATTTCTCATTTTGTTTTCTCATCAATTTTTATTTTCACCGAAATATTGTATTATTCAGAAAGGAAATAAATAATTAAAATAATTAAAAACAATTAATATGATTAAAACGACCCTAAACTCATTTTATATGTATTATATCTTTGTTTAAGCTTATTACATAAAATTTTCTGTCAAAAATAAAAGAAATTTGTAATATTTACTTTATTTACGAAATTCTATAATGAAAGGCATTGCAACGATATTATCCTCAGTTGGTTTATTAAATGAAACACCGCTTCTGAAGGTTTCTTCTATCTTAAGATAACTTTATACAGAAGAGTATCAGTTATGCTCTCTACAATCTGTATTTTGTAACATTCATCATAAGAAATTAGGTGTTGATTTCTTCTGTCGTTGTGGTTTGAAAAGAAAAATTTGAAGATATGAGAGCCAGAGAAATTATATAAGAAATTTTCCTTCGGATTGCCAGTTTATTTTCCTTATCAATAACTAATTGAAAAACAAATTTTTCCGTTAAATTGTTCGTTATCTCTCTTTTTGAATTTTAGCGATTTAGAAAATTAACTTGAAGCGATATATTGTAAAATGTTTATTATCTTCACAGGTCCCAAAAATAACACAATAACATATTTCCTTTTTTTTATGCAAAATTTACGGAACTCAGTTGTTTTTATTTTGATTTCCTAATGTAGAATAATATTACTTTTATCGTTTAAAAATTATCTTATAAAATGTGCGTTAAATTTTTAAGATGATAACTTTTCGTATGTATAATTTAAAATATTAGTTTATGAGACGTTTTTTTGTATAGTGAAATTTGTATGTATCGCTTATTACAAGCATTACACGAAAAAAGTTTAAAAACCTGCTATGCAATCAGTATTAATATTTTGTTGCAAAACGTATTAATATTGGTTTCCTGATAAAGTATTAAAGCAATATCTAATAAACACAAATAAAACAAAAAGCAAAATAAAATGAAATAAAAAGCAATGTAAAATAAAAGAAAAACTTATTTATAAAGTTGAGCTTAAAATAAAGTAAAGTAAAATAAGCTTAGAATTGATTTCGGGGGGTATTCTATAATTTTCATAATGAAAATGAATATTCTGAGAAATTTAATCAGATATTTACCATTATTGTGATACATGGACAATGTGCATTGATGTATAGTTATTTTTTAAAAATTAAGAAAAAGGAAACTTTGAATAACTTTTCAAGGATTCTTGATAAAAGTGCTATCTATTTCCATTCCAAATATCCCACAGGGTATCGTTCTGTTATGGGAATATTTTGGTCTTAAGTTAAAGTCAGTTTTGTCCCTTTACTTAATTTTTGTTTAACTTTTTTATATATTTGAATAAAATATTCTTAAAAAACAAATTGAATTTTGCATAACTTGATATTCATAACTTCCGCATAGTCTTTTATTAAATTAATTTAATTATTCCGAGTCGTTTCAACCATTTAAGAAAGCTTTCTGTCATTTAGCAAGTTAAAACCGCAATCACATTTGTAACCATTTATCCATTCGGTAGTCACTTTATATATATTTTTTTTTATATATAAATAAATAAGTGTTTAGTTTAATTATTCTCCTATCGAATTATTTTATGTATTTTTTTTTATTTATTAGATTTGATCTTAATTTTTTTTTTTTTTTTTTATTTTATATATTTTTTATATTTCAAGATGTAATTCCCCTTTTCCCTCAAAGATGTTCAAAGACAGAATTTCCGAGAAATATTGGGCTGAAAGTAATTATTTGATGAATTGGCTTTAGTAATTTAATAAACTAAAACAAGACCTGATAAAATTAGAAATAAATTAAGCTTTACTATACGAAAAAAAATTAATATGATTTGTGTGTTCTTTTTATATCTTCACGTATGGACATAGTTTATTTCTTTTCAAACAATATAATATATAATTCTTTTGGTTGCTCCTTTTTCGAGATATTTTAGTAGATTTTTCTGTGATGTACGCATGTATTGGCACGCACAAGAAAATTAACTATATTTTTCTTGATAGCTTAGATTTTATTAAACTTTCTCTAGTACTTATATATCTGAAAAAATGTTCCCAAGTCAGGACCTATTCATTATGTGAAGACAGCTCTAATCTCCTTGCACTATCTTCATAATAAGGACAGAAAAAATTCTATCTGTTCTGTCATTGTTTGTACTGCCAAATCCGAACATATGCTTGTTTAAAATTTATGTTTATCCAAAATTCATTATTTCTTTTTTGAAATTTCTATTTTGCCTTACTTTAGTACTCTTAATTTGTCATTTAGATTTTTCAATTTTTTACCTTACACGAATCAAGCACTCAAACAGACAAATCATATTATATAATGGGAATATTTTAAAATTACTTCATTTGATGTCTAAGGATGTATACAGATGTCGAAACGGTATTCGGTATTGACAGCTTTAACCTCTTTAGGAAATTCTAGTTGTCTATATTTTATTTCATATTTTCTGAAAATAATAGCTTGTTAACTGATGTTAAAATTCATAAATTTTCTTATTTCTAATGTTTGATCTATTACTGCTTTCACAGAAAGTTTTAGGAGATCTTTCCATAATTTTTTTCAGAATTTTTAACTAAAAAATAGATATTTGTATAAAGATAGAGGGCCTTTTTTCTTAATTGAAAATATTTTGTTTTGTTTTGCAAATTTTTGATACCTTTATATTCAAATATAAAATTAGATAAGAACTGCTTTGAGTTTTCTTCACTGTGTAAGTCCTTTCATTATTAATGACAAGATTTACGAACTTGTCATTGATTGTTTGCTGAGATTTATAGTCTATTTAAACATATACTAATTGTCAGTACGTTATACTTTTGTACTTAGAAAATAAATATTTATGTATCACCAAAGTACAATCTTATAAAATTCAAAATTTATTTTTAAAATCATCACTTTGTGTGAAATTAGTTAATTATATAATCTATAAGAAATTGGCAAGCATTAGGAGCTAAAATTTACATTGAAATTCAGAAAAGTATTACTATTAAATGAAAAATAACCTGATTTAAAAAAATTCACAAATTAAAATTACTTAATTTTTAACTATTTTTTAAAATATTTTGTTCGGGTATTTTATTTAAATAAAATGATAAGTGTTCACTGAAAATATATGGATGAATATCTCCAGATTTTTCGAATTCATTAAAAAAACTGATCAAAATTACTTTTTCAATCACTTTACCCTCTTTTGATAAAAATGATAATTTTAATATGAAAAAACTATATCGTCTAATTAAAAGTTATACTTGGTGATAAATTCTGTAGATCAAGTATTCTTTTATAATGTAACACAAACCACCATTAGTTGTAAAAAACTAATAAAATTTAAAAAATATAAAGTTGTAATAAATTTTGGGCCGAAATTTTTTAAAATTCCCTCCTGAATGCATGTTTGAATTATAATTTTAGAATACGATAAACACACAATTGTACATTATATATGCGTATATAATATTTATTTATGCGTATATAATTAAAATAGATATTAACGAAATACTTTCTAATTGTGAAATTTTGTCCAGAATGTTAGCGTAAAATTGACAAATTTGCAAAATATGTTTGGGATGCCTTAGATCAGGGGTCGGAAAAGGTGTGAGAAATGAATGGACTAATATGATTTGGGATGCGGCACAGTAAAAATATTTTACGAATTAAACAAAAAGAAAGAAAATGTGTGAGGCAAGAAATAAGAAAATCATTGAAACAAAAAAAATAACCTTTTATCTGCATAATTTACAAATCTCTCTCTCTCTCTCTCTCTCTAACAATAAAAAAGAATAAATTCATATAAATATGGACAATGAAGAATATCAAAAATAATGATTCAAACATTATTTAATCTTTATGAAAAATATTTTTTTAAAATTACGATTGAAGGTAGTTAACTTTTTTTTTATTCTGCAAAAATGTTTTAATTTCTTTTACGGACGATTTGAGTAAAAACTTTATGTGTTTCATAGAAAATTAACAGCCAAAGAAAGCATATTGACGGAATACCTGGAGAAAAAAGAAATAAGAATGATGGGAAATTTCCGAAAGCTATATCCTGTAGAAGACGACAGATATGACGAAATACATCGCATGTCCTTCAGCCTAGATAGTAGAAACATGAATGAATCTAAAACAATTCAGAATCGAAGGACGAAAGAAAAAGAGTAAGCGGAAAGAATGGATTTTTCTGTGATATTAAAAAAAAATGTCCCGACTTGAAAAAATGCATCGAATTGATAAATCTTTTCTGCATCAGTTGTATTACTAGAAGTGTTTTAGTAAAACATTTAATATTTCCTTTAAATCGTTTTTAATCTTTGAGACAACGTAGATGAAATGTATAGTAAATTACAAATTTATATAGCCTTTTTTATTTAAAGAAACCAGACAGAACTCTTCGTGTACCACAAGGAATATTACGGGGCTTACAAAAGTAAGTAATAATACACAAAAATTCAAAAAATTAAATTATGTTCAAAATTATATAGGAAAATGGAAGTCTCCAATCGCCTAGCAAGGTTTGAAAAAATAGGAGGCCAACATATTGAGAGGCTCTTTAAACTAGTCCTGAAAGCAGATCCAAGTATTTCATGGAGATTACAGTGTAGAATGATTGAAGGGCAGAAAGGTAATCTTTTTGCACTTCAATCATTCTATTGGATGTAAAATTTCAGAATTTGTGCTCAGATCCTTAAAAGGTTTTCTTAAGGAAAAGAAATTACTAAAAAGAAAAGCAAAATATTACAAACATTCACGAAATTTAAATCTATAGAAAAGCTTCTTCTGACTGATACAGTATGTCAAGATTATGTTTCTAAGAAATTAGTGAAATAAATGAGAGAAATACATAATTTATTTTTTGAGTCTTCAACCTATCTCTAAATTTTGAGAAAATTGTTCTTGTAAAATTTTTAAATGATTCTTAACGAAATTTAAATTATTACGAATGAATTCATTTATCTTTATTTTTCTGTTAAATTATTTTTCTTAAGAAAATATCATCCAAAAAAATGTAGTTCTAATTGAAATGTAAATATAAATTCTCTTAAATAAATTAAAGGATTCTAGGAGATATATTAGCTTTTTTCTTTGTTATGCATCTTAATGATCACAATACCAAAGATGCCCTTCGTACCCTTCAGAGGTTTTTGAAACTTTGTGTCAAAGTATAAACTAAATAATATTCATGGAAATTTAGTGATATTAATTTTATATTCTAAACGAAATTCCGAAACCCTGGGAACCAGGTTTTTTTACCAATCCGGAAATCCCTGGGATTAAAATAATTAATTCCCTGATTTAATTTTGTCTAAATTATATTTAAAAAAATTTTCTCATAAAAATCTTCTGAGAATTTAATTCTTCAAAAATTTATATTTTGTTTATGAAATATGTACGTAGAATTTTTTTGTGCAATTATAAGTGCTATAGCTAAAAAAAATATATATATGCACAGCTTTCATTTCTCGTATGGGAGAACGTCGCACAAATATAAGTGGCTCACTGCAATGCTTTTACAATAATATAAGCCCCATCTCAAAAATAGATATTGCCACAGTTCCTAATTCAATTAAATGCCGTCAAATAATAGCGGACCTGCTTGGAAGACTTGAGACACTTCAAATCCCATTGCATTACTAACAGTTCAGGCAACTGGATCTTCAATTTCAAATGAGGTAACACTTGAAATTGATTCACATTCTGATTCAATAACTGGATCAATTTATATACAAAAATTATTAAGTGTAGCAGAAGAACTAAATAAAAATATCAAAGAGGTATAGGCACCAATGCAGTCTATTAGATTTGAGACATTGTCATCAAAAATTCAAAAAGAAATGTCTCTTTTTTGAAAATGGAAGGAGACGTGGCGACTACCTGAAAAGGACATACTCCTATTTAATGACGATAATACCTACTAGTAAAGAATCCGAACTTGCATTTTCTTCGGCAGGACAATTTGTAACAAAAATAAGAAGCCGTTCCAACGATGAAAGGCTGGAGGAGCAGTGTTTTTGTAAACTTATTAACAGAAACACAAGAAATGAAGAAATGCTTTCTTTTTTTAAATTTCATTTGGTACTATTTTTATTTGCTTTTTATGATGAATTAATTTTTATATTTGTTTCATTAGAATATTATTAAATCAATTTTTAACTGCATTTTAAATTTTATTATGCAATTTTAACTGTGCTAATATGTAAGTATTTTTACTAAATAGTTCAATCCTAATCCTGGGACCAATCCCGGTATCTGTACAATGTAATCCCGAAATCCCGGGATTAAAAATATGACACGGAACGTAAATTGTGTGTCATAGAAATGTTTAAATATCAAAAGAAAAATTTCCTTTCTTTAAATATTTTAGCTACTTCACCAGTAAAATCACTGTTACATTGCCCCTATTTAAACATTACATGGAAAATAATTGGAAAAACACTAGGAATTTGACTTGAAGTAAAATAGATAATTTAATCCTGTTATGCATTTATGGAGTCAAATGAGGTTTGATATAAATCCCGTAGTGTTCAGTGAGAAAATATTAGTGATTTGTAAATGTGGGATGGTTAAGTATAAATAGATTCACGATTTTTTTGTACAATTAAGGCTTACCTTTAACAGCCAGTTTGTGTTCATAACATATTATCATCTGGACTACGTTTCTTCTCTTTTTTTAAATCTGTACCTATATATTTATTTTAATGCTATAAAGTACACCTAAAAAAGAAAATTTAATAAAATTTACATAAAATTATGTTTTATTATGGTTTTTGAAGTTTAAAAACTTTCTTAAGAAGATTTGAATACTTACAAATGAATTTATCAGACATTCATACAAATATTTTCAAAAGTTTGAGGAAATATATTATTCTACTGAAATATTTCTTTCTACTTTATCATATCAACTTTATTGATTTCAGATAAACGCAATTGTACAAATTTGAGAAGGAAATTTATAGAATTAACATTATTTTTTGTGAATTCAAAATGGCTGGCAAGTGGGAGCTTTAAATATGGATTGCTTTTACAAAATTCATATATATGAAAGAATTAACGAAAAATATATCTGCATAACTTCTCAAATTATTTTAATTTTAATATACATTATTTTTATTTGAAGAAGGTAAAACACAATTGAAAAACTGATTTGAATCGCGTGTAAATATTTATACGAGTTTTATATGTTCAGATGGATGGGAAACAATGTTTATGAAAAGCTCCCTCGGCGCCGATTATTTTTTTCCCTCCCGAATTCCTTCCTCCTAGGCGACCAACCATTTCCCTCTGATACGTTGACACACTTAACGCTGTTTGGATGATAAAAGGGCGGGGACTTGAGAGGCCAGACCATCTATTACTTTAGTCGACCACCGCTAGCTGGTGCAGCGATCGCGAGCATAGAGATCGGTCTCCTCTTATTAGAGATGCTCCTCTGCTCCAACGACCCCTGACACCGTCCGTTATGGCTCTTCGCATCCACGCGTCGATCACCTTACTGGTACTGTCGTGGTGCCGGCAGGCCTTCACTACTTGTCCCGAGTGCGCGGTCAGCGACCAGCAGCAAGCGACGCGGATCAAGTTGGAAGCAATCAAGCAGCAAATCCTCTCAAAGCTTCACTTGCAGGACAGACCCAACATCACATCTCCCTTAGCGAGGGAAGTAGCTCTGGAGGCTCTGAGGAGAACCCAAGGCGGGATACCGGATGATGAAGGAGCGGAACCGGAGGAGGATGACACAGGTGGCCGCGACGACTACTACGCCCGTACCTCCGAAATAATTGCTTTCGCCGAACCCGGTGAGTAGACAAACTAGAACCACGTGGTTTTGACTGAGTGATGCAATGCAGTTTCGTTATTTAAAATTTTAGTGCAAAAATGTTGTAAGGCAGGCATACCAGTCGCGAGAAACACAAGAACTCTTAAAAAAGTGTTGATTCAGGTGAGTGGAGACGATTTTAATCACTCTTTCATGATGGATAATTTTTGGCAGGATTATTTTATTTTCACTCTTTTTTTAAAAACCTTTTTCAATGTTTTGATTTAGTGGTGTCATTTTGAAAAAATGCAATCAAAATTTGTTGCTTTTAGTGTAGATAGATGTAAAATTTTTAGAAGGATTTTTATTGTTTGATCACATAATTTTATTAAGGAATGGAGAAAATATATGCTACTCGATTAGAGTTTACGAAGATTTTTTATTTAGAGAGTGAGAAACACTAAAACTCTGTTAAAGATATTTCTAATGCTTGCGAGAATGGTGAGAGAAATAACTAATGACTTCTTACAAGCAATTGTTAACTAAGCTCATGTGAAATTACCTAAGAAGGCAAATTTTTTTTTCGAAATTAATATTCCGTTTTAATTTTTTTAATTGCTGACAATGCTAATGTAGATATTTAATGAAGTTGATTTCTGTGACTTCTTTAAAAGTACCGCATTAAAGGTAAATACAGCGGATTTCTATTTTGCGAACTTTTTTTCAGGAACCAAGAACAGAAAATATTGAAAGATGAATCTTTGTTTAATGAATTTTCCACACAACGAACTCCTTCCGAGATTTATCAACTTCGTTAAAGAGACTGTATATTACAAGTCCTTCTTTTTAAATAACATCGAAAAGAGATTAAGTCCTTCATCCTTCAGTCTTTGTTTTTCTTTAAAAAAATGTTTTATAAATATAGTTATTCACTCTTAATTAACATACGTTTCTTCAAATTTTTTATTTTATTAAGAGCTGTTTGTTATTCGAGTGGTAAATATGTGGTTAGAAAATTTGAAAGCTAAGAGTTTTTTGGAAGATTCAAATTTTCTTTTATCGAGGAATACTAATTTTAAAATGATGTTATGGTTATTTTGAAAGCCCCGAAGTATCATTTAACACTTATAAATAAGTAAAAATTCACATCTATTGGTTAAATATTGCATTTTTAAAGTAACTTTCAAGAGAAAATTTTTTTCTTTCATTTACTTTAAAAATAGATTTTAAAATACCAACAAAATGGGATTGAGTACATAAAAATTTTCAGAAATTGCTCTTTTTTTAAATTTTTTTTAAAAGTAAGCTGTTTGTATTTTTTATTTTAGTAAAAGAATCATTTGAATATTTTTTAATGACCGTGCTTCTTAATTGCTAAGACCTTTGTAGTGTAATTTGCCCTAAATTAGAAATTATTCATAATGATTCACACATCAAAAAATTAATAAATCCAGTATAGTCTTAATAAGTATTTTCATATTACTCAATTTTAAATCTCGTACGCCTGCATAGATTACATCCTCTTTAAAAAGTCAGAATACTTTACTAAAACCAAAGTTTTAATTGAAAGAAATTACTTCAAAAAGCTCTTAACTGACGGTTAGAAGTTTGGTGGCATAGTCTGGTGACACACGAAAAGACTCAAAACGAGTTCTGAATTTAAGACTACACAATACCCTAAAAATCTCAAATATACCGAATTTTTTTTTTTGCATTTTCTTGTGACCTATATCATTGTGCAGCTTACCAACAAATTCCAGATCTGATAACAAATTAGTTTTTCAGATATTTGAAGTTTTCTAAGCTTAGGCTTTGGTTTCGGTTTCATTTTATATAAAGCCTTTTTCCATTCTTAAATTGAAGTAATTAATAATATTTTTGAGTGCAATGAACTCTATCAATTTGAAACGGTTATTAATTTCAATTTTCATTACTAAAATCATTTCTGCTTGATTATGTTTTGAGTTCTCATCGTAACAAAATTCAGATTGATTTCAACGCCAATTTTTGTTTCAAAAAATAGTTCATGCAATTTAGAAGCTTTATCATCAATTATTTCCTGTTGAGAAAATGACATAGCCAAAACGTTTTCAGGTTGCTATGAGAAACAATATTTCGAAGGGATGGAATACTACTGAAGATGATAAATCTAAAAAACGCCCTCAGTTGTGATACTGCAATTAGACTTCCGAATACAAGTATTGCAGATAAAACTGAATGTGTTTCCCTCATGTATATATAGTAAATTTACTGTAGTACTATATTATAGTATTTTAAAGTCGTGCAACAAATACTCTAACTTGCTAAACTGCCCCAATTTAAAACGGAAAAAAAATTAAAAATTTTATGTACTACCCTGATTTCTTAGCTTAAATTAGTAGAATTATTATTGTGTACATAAATGCTTTGTGTTTCAAAAATTTTGTGAAAATATTAAGTTAAGACTAAGTTGAATAACCTGTCGTCGTAACAAATGCTATCAATATTATGCAAAAATATATTTTGAATAAGAAAAAATGTTTTTAGTCTTATTTAACTAAAGTAGTGTTTTAATGTAGAAAATACACTAGGAAGTAATGTATCAAAAAAATTAGAACCTTACGGGCATTATAAGTTTTTTGTTTTATGCCTTTATAAACTTTAAATAAGTTTTTCTCAAACTTTTAATTTCGAAGATGTGTTTTCGAAGCCCGAAGGCTTTTTTTTCTGTTCAAGATAGAATCTTGAAATTTTTTTTATGTACTCCTAGCCGTATGTGCTATAAAAGCATGAATCTGAGATCTCTAGTTATTTTTTAAAAAAATTGCTTAAATTAATATTTTAAAAGATTTCTCGTGTTTTTCCCCGGTTTAACTAGAAAAATAATTATTAAAAACTAACAAGGAACATATTTTCAAATCCATTGTAACTTTGGTTTACAATAATTCAAGAAACATAAATTACTTAAAATGATTAAAAATTTTTAAAAATTGAGTATTTTAAAAAGTTTGAAAAAGCTTCAAAAATTCCTAATTTCTTAAAATTGTAAAATAATGGCTGGTCAAACTGACTTTTTATTTACAGAATCAGAGCTTAATAGTATAATCTAAATATAAAACATAAATTATTTTTACTGTTATTGTTTCCAAAAAATATTTTGAAAAAGGGTACTGGAGTGCCTTAAAAAGCACTCCAAAAATTTCAACGTTGATTAAATATTTCCAAATCATCATATTTTCTAATATTTACATACGATATTCAAATCGTTTGAACTTTAAAGCTACTGTTGTACATAAATAATTTTTAAAATACTTTGAAGATAAATACATTTTAAAATACTTTAAACAGTTTTATTTCAACAATCTTCGTGAACTTTAGCTGCAGCGAAACAAAACTGTTATAGTTGAAATAAATTCTTATGATCTGACATTCGCAAAGACAATTTTAGTTAATAATTTGAGAATTTTATTTCGTAATGCTGTCTTACCGAATCTCTTAGAAGATTTTTTGAAATATGCTCACTAAAGCGCTAATCTAGTAAAACTAACTATTTCTGATAAGGGTAAAATTGAAATTTTAAGTATCGCTTTCAAACCGGAGGCTGTGAACAGTCCCGATTATTGTTTAAAAATTTCTTACTTAAGGAGTTTCTTCAAACATAAAATAAGCAGTTAAATTTTGTTTTTGTACACAAAAGTATCTTGTTAAAACTATTCCAAATCTTTTAAGATATCATGAACCAATAGCTCTATTGTTGTTTCAGAGGGAGATGTAAATTAAAACCAAATCCATTATATAGAGTTAACCATGCCATATTATTCCACTGGATTAATTAATAACGTTTTTTCTCTCACGCGAAATTTCATGCTTTCTTGAGATATAATTAATAGTTTCATTTCAGTTTACATCTGTCAAACGTATTCCAATTATCTAATTTGTTTTTGAATATTCTTTCATTACTCTTGTTGTTTAGTTAAAATAGGCTTTTCTATGAATTGTGCATGAACTGTAAAAATAGTTATTTTATGTGAATATTTAGTTATCCAAAAAATACATCATGCGATGACTAAACACTATAAAAATACATACACATTGCATATAGTGATTTTCATAATTTATAGATGGTATGTGTTAATTACAACTATATAATCATTATTATGTCATCAACTTATGTTTATATTTATCTTACATGCGCCTAAATTTGATAATATTTATGTTCAGCATTTGGCAAAAATATACATCAGAATTCAACGGTTATGAAAGCCACGTGTATATATATATAAACAGTGAAAATCAACGTTACTAAAAATTTGCAACGGGTATTTTATAATATCTAAAATGAAGTTACATTTTCTGTTAAACAATTATATTTCTCAATTTTGAAAACCTAATAAAACAAATGCAAAGAAAAAATAACATCGGTAAAATATATTAAAAAATACACGATTCCCATTAAAATTCCATAATTTAACGCCTCAAAAATAAATAAATTTTTTTTTTTTGGATATGGAATTTTAATGATAAATGAAAAAAGTCTAATTACAAAGTAAATTTTTAATTCAAATTCAGAAGATCTTTGATTTAATGCTAATATCATTTTTACTACAAATTTTTTAATTTTATCCATTTTATAATAAAATGAATTTTGCAAGATGTTTTAGAATATCTTTTGTAAATAAAAGAAAATTAATGACTGAAATGTCCACTGATATATCGGATTAATTATAACCACAGCCATTAGGAGAATAAACCTAAGAAAGTAAAGCAATTGAGAGAAACAAATTTATCTCCTATTGAATACCAAGTTCTCATAAGTATCTTATAAATTTCCCACATATAAATACATAGTTAAAAAAACCGTTAGAGTTTAGTAATTTTGCATAAAAACCAAATGCTTTCCCCTTATACTTTAAAAATCTGAATTCTATGCACTGGACTGGTGGCTGACTGCGTTCGGAGCTATGATTTTGAAAAAGCATATGAATGAATAATTTCTTGATATTTAGTGTCAGTTGAATTGGAGTTGTTTTAAGAGTATTTATACTATACAAATTATTCAAAAGTATTTTTTTGGCAAAAAGCGAGGAAAGAATGACATATTTTCAAAACATTCTCCTTCAATGCAAAACGCTTTTATAATAAAAATATGTTGCCTATATATAGCTAGAACTTCTAAACCAGGGTTGAGCTTAAATTTTTGAAATATATAATTTACAAGGGAATTTATTCATATATTGTTATATCAGCGTAGAGCAATTTCAGTCAAAAACATCGGTTATTATTTAAACTGATCGTAACTCTAAAAATAATTTGAATTTTTCAAAAAGCTTAGTTCTATCCCAGTATATAGAGGTTTTAGCTATAATATAGGCAAAGAAGCATTATTATAGAATCATTTTCGCAGAAGAAGAATGTTGTGAAAGTATGTCATTCTTTCTTCATTTTTTGCCAAAAAATTGCTTTTAAATATTTTTTTTCTTGCTATAGTATTTTTTACAACAGTTTTATACGTATGTTCTAGTTCTATTGACAGTAAATTTCAAAAAATTATTTATTTATACGCTTTTGCAAAATTCGGATTCCTAACGTAGTCAGTGACCTTCATTTTCTTATTACGAAATAACAGTATTTATCAAATAGAAATTTTGACAGTGTTGTAATTGTAGTATCGTAATGATACTATGTCTTAACGAAGAGATAGAAAAGTTATTCAGAATTCGTTGAATTAAACTAAATAAAATATTTTGTCACGGAAAAAAATACAAGTTCTACATAAAGTTTATACCATGATTTTGGCTTATTTTTATTTGAATTAATGACGTTAAAGGTTACTTTGAGGGGCATTAGTGATGGAACGGTAATTGTGAACCACGAAGATAATGATTTACACTTATTCTGAAACCTTACATTTTTAACTTTCGCGTCACAAAACTCGAAGATTTTATAGCCCAATTTCTTTTTACATGCGAAGAGTCTTCACCAATACTCAAGACGATCTTGGATAAATTCAGTAACTGAATCCATTAATTGACTTAACCATTAAGGACATGAAAGTCGAAATCTTGATCACTGAGTTAATGCGACTATTAAGCGTAGAAAATAAGTGATGAGAAAAATGTATTACGAAAACAATAAGAAGTGATAATATAATACCTTTAATGGTTATATAAATTACTAGCTTTTACCCACGGCTCCGCTCACGTTGATGTCTTTAAATAACTGTCAAAGTCGTAATCATTATCATTAAAAAGTAAGTAATATAATATGGTAATTTTTTTATTGCTTGACTGGAACCAATAAAATTAAAAAATTCTAAAATTTATATTAGTTTAAAAAAAATTGAAAATATAATTTATTATAATAATTAACAACAAAAATTCTCAATAACTTAAGCTATTAATATTTTTACAAATCGAAAGTATCTACGTTTAATATATAATTTCTCTTTAAAAGAGCTCAAAACAGAACTGTATACCATATTATATGTCCTTCCGTCAGTTGGAAATATGTGAAGATTTGGGCATTGGACACACCGATCAGGATACATAGAGTTGGCCATGGTAAAACCATTGCTTTTCCAAATGCACCCCTGCTACCTGAAATGTTAGCTTTGTTAATAGCAACATTAAAACTGGGGATATTGAAATCGTTTGAGTTGAAACGGTAGGTCAGTGGAGATACTTGGAATTTGAGGTATGATAACACTATCCCTTTTCATGACATATGTTAAAATATTGGCACCAAGTATATTCTGCATCAGTTTTGTGATCTAAAGCCTCGTTTCTTTACTTAGTCGAGGAGCATCGAGATTTTGCATAACTGGTACATTTAGTTTTAATTAAAGTTTATGTGAGGGTACACCCGAAAGTTCAAGTGAATTTTAGAAATCCGTGGGATATGAAGTACTTTGTTCTTTATCCATGATTGCATTCATTGGTAAATATTTCTTCATTTCTCGCCTCCCCCACACGTCGTTTAAATTTTCAATGTTGATTTTATGGACAATGTCATTGTTGGGCGCCAATATTGATCTTGCGCGCAACCACTGACCCCAATTTAAATTTTGTTGCAAGCCCGGGTAAATTTGAGCAATGAAATTTACATCATTTTCTTCTGCATTACAAAATGTTCTGAAAGTAAAATATAACCTCCAGTATTTGCGTACAAACATCCATAACCGATTTTCAATTGCGTCTTTGCATAATGTTCCAAATCTACGTCATTATGAAGATGCACTCTCATATTCGTTTTCAGACTTAATTTTTCAAATTTTGCCCATAAGCTTGATGATTTAATAGAGACTGATTTTATCTGCGACAGGATTACAGGGGGAGATTTTGAAAATTCACCAGCCAATATATAATAAAGTACCATTCCTCCTATAATATCTGTACTATCTCGTAAATCCTGAAGAGTCCGATTTAACACTTCTATAGCTTTCTTGTGAGACATTGTACTTTCATCCCACACTAAAAGTTTGCATTATGGAAGCATCCTGCTTGAGAGCTATTTTTTCTGAAATTTCAGATGAGTGAATCTTCAAATGCAAGATTATGCGATAATTTTAAAACGGAATGTGTAGTACGACCGTTGGTCAGTAAAGTCGCGGCTATACCCGAAGAAGTCATAGCAAGTGTTATCTTCTGGGTTTTTCTGATGGTCATTAATAATTTGTTAAGCAAAAACGTTTTTCCGGTTCACCTAGGGGCGTCGAGAAAAAAGAGTGCACCACTGCCGGATTCTATTTTTCGTAACACTTGTTGGAAAACGTGACTTTGTTCTGGAGTTAATTGAGGGATAAATTCTGTTACTTGATGTTGCAATGCTATAAAATCGTAGTTTAATTCTCAAGCAATTTCTTTATCGAAGCCATTTCCGTCGACACGTCTAGGGCTAATCATTCCAAAATCATGTAGCTACTTCCCAACCATTTTGAAAACCTTTATTGCGTTCCGTTGTAGATGTGTTGATTGAAAGGCATATTTGCTTGTATTTGCTGCAAAATATCTTCCGCCATGTAGTCGTTGTACTTTTTCCAAAAGGTTTGAAATAAGTATTGCGTAAAGCTCCCTAATTTTATTCGGCGAGTGACATTGTATGGCTTCCTCCATAGTATTATCTAGTATATCTTCAAAGTAATTCTTCCACGTAAAATATCTAGGTTCAGTATAAGTGAAAAATTTTGTGCAAAATATGAATATTGTATAATTAGATTTAAAAAAATTCAAAGTGATAAACATTCGAAAAATCAAAACTTTTTATGAAACTGTCAATTAATATTACCATAAAATTTTCAATATCACGCGCGCAATTCTCTAAAACTTTATTTCGTTACCCTCTTTAAAATGTGGTAGGAATAGAGAACTTATTAGCCAACTTGGCGATATTTTTCAAATTTTGAGTTTGACATTTAACAAACGTAACGTAATAAACGTTATACGTTTAATAAAAAACCATTTAAAAATTTCTTTTTGTAAAGATGCTAAATTACACTGTGTTTCAATTCACTGTGTTGGAAATGTGAGAAATTTCCATTATTAAAATTTCCACTATTGACCAAATGCATAATTTTGCGCCAACTTGGTGGGGAGTAAGCAAAGTTTCATGGTTTTACCCGCAGTTTCCGTTCCCGTAGGAATATGGGGATAAAATGTAACTTGTGTTACTCGCTGATAAAGTAGCTTTCCATTAGAGAAATAATTTTTAAAATCGCACCAGCCGTTTCCGAGATTAGCCGGAACAAACAGACATACAGACAAAAATTTTAAAAATTGATTTTTTGATATAAGTACTGTATATACCTTTAAATGCATTTAGTAAAAAGCTGCTAATTTGAAATTACAAACAGACACTTCAATTTTATTTATTTATATAGATAAAAGACAGAACTTTATTTAACATGTCATTAGTAGGAATATAGTAAGGAGAAATGAATTACTTCTTTTTTTTAACGTTGCGTAGTCTATAAACATTTCATTTGAATTTACTTTAATTCCAATTCATTCGTAATTTTTCCTAAACTTTATTTTCAATAAACTTAGTTTATGAGTTCGATTAGAAAAGTTAGAGGAATTTTCTTAGGAGAAATTTTCCATTAAAACCCTATTAGCAGAATGAAATCCAGTGTTTTGATGTATATGCTTGAACAGAAATTTTTCATTTTTGGTTAAAAATTACAAAAAAAAGTTCTTTTTGAATTAAAAAACAACAACAATATTCTATGTAAATATATATACCACATAAATATAAGATTAAATTGAAGAAATTATTTTTAAATGATAACCTTGACAATCTATTACACCTATTTCAAATTATCCAAATGAAGCATATATAACTAAAAAAAAAGAATTTGCTATAATCATGAAAATATAATATCGTTGACATCATCCTGATATTTGCTATTCAAGAACTAGATGGTCAGATACTTGTAATTATTTTCGCATGTTGCAATTCTCTAAACTCCAATATTACGTACATAACCATGTGCTTCTTAAACTTATAATCAAAATTTTAACTTCAGTTTTTGTTGTTAAAATAAGTTTTCGGTACAGTATCTTGAAGCCATATCACTTATTCTAAATTTTACTTCCCCGATATATTGGTAACTAGATTACTTGAAAGGTAGCTTTATAATCCTCATATGTTTATCAAAACATTTTTGCTTCTCTAAAAGAAAATATCAAAATTTTCATTGAATTCTATTTTAATTTTCAATTATAAAATACTCGTATAAATCACCATGTAATATTGCTTCATTTTTAAAATTAAAATTTACAATGTCTTAGAGTATAATCTTATTTACAATCTTAAACATTCCTTTTAAATATGTGGGATTTTTTTTTTCCGTGGGAAAGCTTTAACTTTATTGTATTCTGAAAATTTATCAATTCAATTCATTTCCCTTTAATTAAACAATTAATTGTCAGGTTCAAAAATACGTATCTGTTAAATTAGAAAGTATAAATCCAGATTTTACATCATGCATAACACCGCCGCAATCTGTTGCAATTTTGCTTAGACTTTTCCGCAAACATTGTAATTTATCCTCATTCCTTTTTGAAAAATAACTAGACAGGTAAATATTTTTAAGAACTGGATATTAAACTTTTTTAAGTCACTCTTCTTCAATTCAGCTAGAGGCTCATCAGTTAAAGAGCCTTTGTACTAGAACAAGTTTTACTATGCATTGAAAAACTATTTCAATTATAAGTCAATAGAGTGAATTCAAGAGGTGCTATCTAAAAAAGAAATTTAAGAGCTAGCAGTATTCCTTCATCTTAAAATAATTTTTATCTGGTATTTATTAACGAAATTAAAACTCTTTAAAATACCAGTTTTAAAACTATCCTGAAGATTAAAATAGTTCAAGAGAAGCGAACACTTCCTAACGACCATAATTCGAGGCATTGTCTCTTTTGATAAAGAACCATCCTCACAACTCTTCCTCACAAATCTTAAGTCTTTTATTTATTTAATTCTTTTTGTGATGTGTCTCATGCTTTCTTCTATAAGCCCCGTGTGATTAATACTCTAAATGTTTCTAAATGGGAAACCAAATGTAGATTTTCTCTTCATTACTTAAGTTTTTTGCTTCTCTTCTTCCTGCATCCTCAAGTCAAAAAGCTAAAACTTTGAAATTTGAGATTCCAAAATCACCAAATAAATTAACTTTTACAATGCGCTGTTTCTTATTTTACAAAAATATGTAAAAAATTCCTTACGATTGCAAGAAAGAAGGATATTTAATCTCTTTTAAACTTATTTAAAAAGTCAAAAGATTTTTCTTCTTAGCATAACTATTCTAGATTCACGGACTTTTTTTTAATGTGAGGAAACTTTTATGTAATGACTCAAAATTCAATATGTTCAGCAAGAAAGGCTTGAAAATAGAGCTCATTACAGTGAAAAAATTTCTATGAATAAAATTTTCCATAAAAATTAGTAATTGCCTATTTTAGACTTGATGAAAATTTTACGGAGCTTACCAACATTAAGTGAGAAAAAGGACGTAAAAAAAAAGAGCCGAGTGGAATTTTTTAGATAATGTGTCAGAAAAATAGATTGAAAAACAGGTTTATTTTATTCTTATATTCACTGTTTCATAATAATGAGCATACATTTTAGAAGAGTATACTGAAAAAGAGAAAAAAAAAATCTACTGAGAAATAAAATTCCGAGAAAGCATTAGTAGCTACAGTTACTCAGTGTTCCATTATTGATCAAAAGTCTTATTTTTATTGGTCGTAAAATGTAATGGGTGGATTAAATTACTCTACGATAAGCACGCTTTTCCGCGAAGTCTGAAGATTTTTATGACCATTTCTTGAAATTAGTGCAGCAATTTTCCTTTTTTTTTTTCAATTTATGTCAGCATCTTGTCTTTTTACGAAGAAACTAATATTAAAGTTTCATTTCATTTCATTCAGTTTATATATCGAACATACCAAAAATACCAGTAGATATTTTAAATGATTTTTTTAAGATTCATACATACGACTTTATTTGAACTAGAATTTTTGATCCGATTTCAATTATTCAATTCACAAATTAGGAAGAAATTCTAACAAAATTACTGAAAAAAGATGTTTTTTATAATATTTCTATTTAGTTATGGAATTAGTTGAAACTGCACAAAATAATTTTTTACTTAATGCCTTAACCTAAGCATTAAATTTATTTTAAAAAGTACACAAAAAATAAAAAATTTTAAATAAGGATTTCATTATATTTGATTTATAATTCATGATAATTCATAGAAGGACGTTTAAAGTATTCATTTTTTTTATTTCAGCCGCTGTGTTTTGTCCATAATTTTAGAAATTTGCTGACTAAATATATTTTGTTCATATCATCTGGAGAACAAATCAGTTTAACATCTCAAATGTTTTCCATTTTATTATTTAATTTGTAAAAATAAACGGCTTTTTTGGCATTAAATATTGGATCAAAAGCTTTTGATCAAAATTATGTTTCAAGTTAAGTTGAGCAGCAAAGTGTTACGATTACATTTATTAAAATCTATTGCAAAAAATATGGATAAATTTCTAGTGTTAGTCTTCTACGTAAAATAAAGTTATAAAGCAGAACAAAAATTCTGGAAATTGAGTATAATAATCACAGATTCTTAGAAATACGGATGTAATTAGAAAGGAAGGTTTCAAATTTCCGCATATAAATTTGCTGCACCCTAATTTTGGCATTGTCTGACGCCCGCAAATTTTAAATAACATTTTGTAGCATTCAAAAATGAAGAAAAAGTATCTCCATCCTGCCATTGAAAATCTCCTTCATTTGTATGCAGACAGTATAAGATAGTTTCTCGTGTGTGTGGTCAGATTGCAACTTTACGGAGAAACATAGAGGCTTCCTGGGTGGTAAGCAGTATACGCGGAAGTTTGATTCTCTTTCGCTGCTTTTCATTTTGGGCGAGTCACTAAAGGTATAATTTTCAACAAGAAGAAAAGGGGATATTGAGAACAATTCAAAAGTGTGGAAATAGGAATAAATTCCTTATTGCGATTAAGTGTTATAAATTGTTATTCTTTTTTTGTTGAAATTTATACTTTAAGATTCATTTGTATAGTTGAGACTTCAAAAGTAAAATCTACTATCTTTCTTTCTGTAAAGAGCTTTAATTAATATCAAAAATAAAAAATAAGTTATTTTTTTCAAAATTATTTTTTTTAAATAGATGAAACGCCTTTTTACAATACCATTATTAAAATTTTTCTAATTGTGCTTCAATGACAAATGTTGCGGTTATCGAGAGAAATAAACTAATCACATTCGTAGCAAGTATTTTTTTATATATTTAGGCCAATGTAGTCTTATTTTCATTAAATTTCAGTGAATATTAATTTCTCAGGAGATTTAATTTCTAAATCAGTTTTTAAATCTCAATTTTATGTAAATTTTATGTCACTTAGTTTATAAAATCTTTCATGTATCATACTAAATTAATCTAAGGGAAAATATGCATGCTTAAGTGTTGTGATTTTAAAAAAAAATTTATTAATCAAATTTATTCACACAATATTTTTTTTCTAATGGGGATGCATTTCTTAGCAACTTAACCTTTGCAGGCACGGTAAGTCCCCAAATATGAGAGCCATTTCATTGTGGCACCATCTATAGTGGTGATCTCGCTATCAAACTTGAACACTTGATTAAATTTTTAATTCAAGCTCTCGTAAGATGTTAAATATTGTCGTGATTTAATTTTGCCATAAGTACCAAAGCCAAATTGATACTCAAGAGATATTTTACATGCCTCATAATCATATAACATGTGTGCATATGGTTTTTGCATCCAGAAAATCTATCGACTTCAGCCGGGGTCGAACCCTCAACCTTAGGCCCACGAACCGGGCAAAGCCACCGGAGCCGACTTATTCAATAAATTAATTTATTACGTAGAAAACTACATTTAGATAAAAGGACATACATAATGCTACCGCTAAATTGCATAACGTACACATTTTCTAGTTAATCTACAGGTCACTTGCTTTGTTCTGTTAAAATACGGAATCGTCTACACTTCGCTCTTTGTAAAATAATCTATACATTATCTTATTCGGAAACTTTTAAGTGAAAATACTTATTTCTCTAATTTCCTTTCTCTTCCCTCTTTTATATATATACTAGCCATTACCCACCCGCTTCGCTGGGTATTTCACATGATATTTTGTATATATATATATATATATATATAAATTATTAGTATCTAAGTCCTATCATTAAGAATTCGATTGTATTGAAAAATATACTTATACCTGTAAATATCGCCTCTTGATAAAAAACAAAAAGGCAGAGCTCATATAATTTGTATTTTATAAAAATCTCTAAAATTTAAGTATAGAATTATGTTTGCCCTTTCGTAACAATATAATGAAGTGGATTACCGCAAAAAAAATTTTCGGTGGATCTCTACACTGTAAAATAAACATGGAAGCCAAATCTAACGGAAAAAAAACGAAATTTTTACTGTCAATCCCGTTGAGAGTCGTTTTCCAAAATAACAGTTCTTGGCGGATTTCAATTCAACAAAAGAAAAATGTGAACCAAAATTCATTATTATAAACCTTGTAGTTCGAAAAAAAGAATTTTTTGTCAGTACGCCCCAGTAACCGCCTGTTCTCCCCAGGAGTTGATTTCCGTAAAATACATTTTTAGTTGATCCCTATTCAACCAAAGAAACCTGCTTAACAAATTTCAAGTATGTGGGTCTAACAATTCAAAAACAGGAATTTTTTCTATAACTCCTCTTTGCCCCTCGCAACTCTTCTTGGGGGTCAATTTTGGTTTCACTCTTTGTTAGAAGAACTTTATTCCATGAAAGGAAAATGCCTATCAATTTTCAAGGAGGTAGATCTAATAGTTTAAAAACGGAAATATTTATCGATTACGCCCCTTAATCTCCCAAAATGAAACTTGGTGGTTGATGTTCGCGAAACCCATTTTGTAGCAATTCTCTACTCTACGAAAGGAATATGCTTACCAAATTTCAAGAATGTACGTCTAATAGTTTAAAAATGGGGATAATTATATATAACGCCCCTTGAGCCCCCGCAATGCCCTTGGGGTCTATTTTCACAAAACCCATTTTTCAGGGGAACTGTACTCTATGAAAGGAAATTGATTATCAAATTTGAAGACTGTGCGTCTAATAAATTAAAAAAAGGAAAAAAAAAATATCTATAACACCCCTTGAGCCCCCTCAACGCCACCTAGGGGTCAATTTTCACAGAACACATTACATAGGGGATCTTTAATCCATGAAAGGATTCTGATTATCATATTTCAAGATTGTACGCCCAGTAGTTTAAAAATAAAAATAATTATCTATAACTCCCCTTAAGCCCCGCAACGCTACTTGGGGATCGATTTTCCCGAAAAGCATTTTGTAGCGTATCTCTATCCTATGAGAGGAATCTGCTTACCAAATTTCAAGACTGTGCGTCTAATAATTTTAAATTATTTATAACGCCTCTTAACCCCCACTAACGCCCATTTCGGTTCGAATTTCACACAAAAAAAATCCGTTCTTAGCGAATCTCTACTCTGGGAAAGGAACATGCCTACCAAATTTCAAGCCTGTAGGTTGAATAGTTCTGGAGATATCGTGATTAGTCAGTCAGTGAGTCGCTTTTCTACTTTATATATATAGATATGTATATCAGTAGACTTTATAAAAACGTAAGAAAAATTCTAATGAATCTTTTTTTATTAAAATGAACCTTATCAACAAAAATAGAATTGTAAGTTGTAAGAAAAAAAAGGATTGTTATACAGCTGATGCAATGACAAAAACGACGGTCGACAAAATTTCCTCACATTTTAGTAGTAAAGGTCGGGTAGATCTCATCCCTTATCTCAATCAGATGCAAAGCTTTACTTTCTTCTCGTATATCAAGATCGTTTCACAATTGCTGTATTGAAGCCCTTCTCATAAAAATCAAAACACAAGCAACGATGTAACTCAAAACGTTCTTATTATATTTTCTTCTTTTTTCCACTCCGAGTATTTTGTAATCTGATAACAGACTCGAATTTTGTAATCGATTTTAAAGAATATTTAACACAGATATAGTCAAAATACAAAACGGTCCATAGCAAACCTAAAAATGGCTAGTGTAAAGGAAGTATCGAAAGAGGAAGTATAAACGTTAAAAATTGTTCAGTACGTGAATAGCTGATAATCAAACTAAATGAGAAGGCGTTGTGTGATTTATACAGCACATGAAAAAAATGAGCCAATTATTCTACAGTTTAAAGTAATCTATACAGTCTTGTTTGAATGTGTTTCGTTTTCCTTTATAACTTTATAAATTATACTAGCTTTTACCCGCGGCTCCGCTCGCGTTGATGTCTTTAAATAACCGTCAAAGTCATAATCATTATCATTAGAAAGTAAATAATATAATATGGTAATTTTTTTATTGCTTGACTGGAACCAATAAAATTAAAAAATTCTAAAATTGAGCTTAGTTTAAAAAACTGAAAACGTAATTTACTATAATAATTAACAACAAATATTCAATAACTTAAACTATTAATATTTTTAAAAATCGAAAGTATCTACGTTTAATATATAATTTCTCTTGAAAAGAACTCAAAACAGAATATTATTCTAAGATGCTACTGTATACCAAATTACATGTTCTTCCGTCAGTTGCAAATATGTGAAGATTTGGGCATTGAATACACCGATCAGGCTACATATTGTTGGCCATGGGAAAAACATTGCTTTTTTAAATGCACCCCTGCTACCTGAAATGTTAGCTTTGTTAATAGCAACAGTAAAACTGAAAATTGAACTTGTTTGACTTGAAACTGTTAGTGGGGATACTTGGAATTCGAGGTATGATAACACACTATCCCTTTTCATGACATATGTTCAAATATTGGCGCCGAGTATATTCTGCATCAGTTTTGGGGCTATGTTCCTTTACATAGTCGAGGAGCATCGAGATTTTGCATAACTGGTACATTTAGGATAAATTCTGTTACTTGATGTTACAATACTACAAAATCGTACTTTAATTCTCAAATAATTTCATTATCGAAGCCATTTCCGTGAACACGTCTAGAGCTAATCATTCAAAAACCATGTAGCTTCTTCCTAACCATTCATTCTGAAAACCTTTATCGCGTTGCATTGTAGATGTGTTCATTGAGCGGCATATTTGGTTGTTTTTCATCGCAAAATATCTTCCAATATGTAGTCTTTGTACTTATTCCGAAAGGTTTGAGGATTAGAAAGACCGAAGATGTGAAATAAGTATTGCGTAAAGCTCCCTAATTTCCCCCTATTTTGGCCACTAACATTGTATGGATGCCTCCATAGTATATCTTCAAAGTAGTACCTCCATGTAAAATATCTGGTTCAGTATAAGTGAAAAATTTTGTGCAAAATATGAATATTGTATAATTAGGTTAAAAAAAATTCAAAGTGATAAATACTTTCAAAACTACACTAAAGTAACCAAAACTTTCTATGAAACTGTCAATTAATGTTACCATAGAATTTTCAATATCACGCGCACGCAATTCGCTAAAACTTTATTTCGTTTCCCTCTTTAAAAAGTGGGAGAAAATTTGAATTAAAATATCTGGGATTGTCGGAATAGAGAACTTCTTAGCCAACTTGGCGATATTTCTCAAAGTTTGAGTTTGACATTTAACAAACGTAACGTAATAAACGTTATACGTTTAATAAAAAACCATTTAAAAAATTTCTTTTTGTAAAGATGCTAAATTACACTGTGTTTCAATTCACTGTGTTAGAAATGTGAGAAATTTCCATTATTAAAATTTCCACTATTGACCAAATGCATAATTTTGCGCCAACTTGGTGGGGAGTAAGCAAAGAGAGAGAGAGAGGGAGAGAGAGAGAGAGTTTCATGGTTTTACCAACATAGCTTCCGTTCTCGTAGGAATATGGGGATAAAATGTACCTTATGTTACTCGCTGATAATGTAGCTTTCCATTGATGAAATAATTTTTAAAATCCCACCAGCCGTTTCCGAGATTAGCCGGAACAAACAGACAGACAGACAAAAATTTTAAAAATTGATTTTTTGATATGAGTACCGTATATACCTTTAAATGCCTTTAATAAAAAGCTGTTAATTTGAAATTACAAACAGACACTTCAATTTTATTTATTTATATAGATTATATTCAATAAATAATGAAGACTGAAAGATTTAAAGGTTCTCATGAATTATGATATGGAATCCCAGTCATATGCATGAAGTTATTACATTACTCTTATCTTATACAATTCATCTTTAGTAATACAAGAAATTTGTAGATGGTAAAAACTACTTTCTATGCCGTTGCCATCATTAATTAATTATATATAAATTTAGTTATCCTTCATTTTAAAGGAAGCATTTTTGCTGGTTGTAAAAGTAATTAAGGACCAGGAAGCATAACTACAGCGTTTACTACATCGTTATAAGTACAAGGGGTGATCAAATGAAAAGGTACGAAACGACACGGTGGGTACAAATATAGACTTTATTCAAAATATACACCATAGGCCTGAGCACAACGATCCCACTGATGAACAAGCCGCAGGATTCCTTGTTCCCAGAATTCCTGTGGCTGTGACGAGACCCAGTCCTTCACAGTGTCCTTGAGTACGTCGTCCGAGTTGAAGCGCTTTCCTTTCAGGTGTTTCTTCAGTGGACCAAACACATGGAAATCGCAGGGTGACATGTCCGGACTGTAGGACGGATGGTCCAACGTCTCCCATTGGAACTTGTCCAGTTCCATTTATGTGACTCTGGAGACGTGTGTACGCGCGTTATCATGGAGCAGAACCACACCCTCCGTGAGCTGCCCCGGTTTTTTGTTCTTGATGGACCTGTCTAGGCGTCGGAGTGCCTCACAGTACACATCGGAGTTAGTGCTTTTTCTGGGCTCGAGTAATTCTGTGCTCGCATCATTTGGACTCCGCTTTTTATAAGAGCCTTTGCTCTCTCCTGCGCATGCGGGCACCCGCGCATGATCCGATCCCAGTCAGAGTCTCCAATGGCATCCCGAGATGTCTCGCTACATTCTCCCTTGGCGGAATATGCAAATATTTAACTGTTTCATTTTTATGTCGTTTCGTACCTTTTCATTTGATCACCCCTTGTATAACTACAGCGTTAAAAAATGCTCGAGAAAGCGAAGAAAATTTTTAAAAAGCTCACGAAGAAAATAATAGTAATTTCCGTTAAAATTAAGTTTCTGTAGAAGTATTACTATGAAAATAAGAGTACTTAAAGTTGACAAAATAACAACTGATGCGTACTTGATTTTAGCAGTGGTTTTTATCAGGAGAAAGAACTGTTTTTATAAACTCAAAACTACTGAGGCTATAAGAAAGTAATTAATGCAAGATCTCAATTTGCATTTTTAAAGAGATATTTTATCGAAGAAAGATGTTCATTCTATACAGAAATATCTTAAAATTAAACATAAATAAAATAATCTTTTGGTACTGGACAGGGTTTTAAAAAATGTGACTGTAAGTATAAATGTTCCACAAATATAGAGTTCTTGTCAATAAATAAATAAAATAAATAAAAACTAATTGCTGTAGAGTTACAAGTGTTAATCTGGTAATTATATTAACGAATAATCATACGTTTTTTGTGAGAATAAAATTCATTTAATAAAATGCAACAAAAAATTTAAATCCTTAAATGTATTCTTTTAAAGTTGTTCTCTTTTGTTGATTTTATCAATTAGGTTCTTTAGGTATCGAAAAATAAGCAAAGAACATGATTGATCAATAAGTCATTATATTTTAGTCAAAATATATACTAACTCTTATATGAAACTACTTATCACATTTATGGGGTAAAATATTATAGCGTATTTTTCTAATTAGTAGTTTTACTCATTTGTTTGTCCGAGTTTTATTTAAAACATATTATACAAAACGTTTCTGTCATTGAAAGAAAATTCTGTAATTTTATTTGTACTTGAGTAACTAATAAATGCAGATTATCTAGGTAATTCTTAGATCAACTAGGTAGTATGAGAATCGAAAATTTTTTCTCTATTTAACAGATCTGTTTTTTAAATTTCCTAGTTATCAGGTGATGTGATTTCGCTTTTTAAATTAATAGAAAATACATATATCATATGTGTAGTAATTAATTATATATATATATATACATGTATATATAAGTTAACATTTTCCTCTATAATATATATCTAAGAAAGTAAAAAGCTCTTAATTATTAGTAAATGTGTAACGTACTTTATGAAATACATTGATAACCATTAAAAAGAGAGAAAGTATAAGCTTTGACGATACATGAATCTATCTAAATTTCAAAAACACGAAAGTAAAATAATTAACAAATCTCTGCGAAGGTATATATATATCATAATTCAATTATGTTATTGTGGAGCTTCAAGTATATATTTTTAAATATTAAATAGAATTTTCGATATTAAATGAAGATTAAATTTATACAGTAAATTTGTATTAGAATTATGTTGCTTTATGTTTTGTTTTAAATTTTAATTACATCCGCTTCGCACATAATAAAATCACAGTAGTCATTAATCATAAAACCTTCCAGGTAAAAATTAATTCATAATGTTATTTCAAAATTTATGGACTTTCTACCTAAATCCCAGGGATTTTTTTTAATCATCCAAAATAAATAAATTACATCAAAATACCTTTGTGGCTTAAAATTTGAGCTTAATACTTAATTCACGCGATCGTTTAGAACAATCCAGAATGCAGACAGATGTGTGTGAGCGATGTGAACAATATATATAAATATCCTCTAATGTTATTCATTGCTCTCGTTAATTTTAACAATACAGTAACTCTATTATCTCAAAGTTGGCGCTACAGGTTTAGTAAAATTAAATATATTTTACTTTATATTAGAATTACTGTGTATGATAGGGGGTCATTTTAATTGCAATAAATTACCTATCAATATTTTAGTTTTTAAGTATATATATATACAGGTGTTTCATAAATGATGGGAGTAACTTTAAGGGGTGATAGTACACATCAAGACGAGTAATAGTAAATAGGAAACCAAGCGTCCCAAACGTCTTCCGAAGGAGAAAGGCGCCATCAAAGTTTAGGGTCCTAAATTTCAAATGATGATAAAAAACGGAAAAATGGATCGATTCATTTGCGGTTTTCACTAAAATCATTCTTTAAATTAGTATTTTATTTAAAAAAAAGTTTTAAAGACAAAATTATAAAAATGCCGTTAGAGGGCGCTCTAGACTTTGGAGTACCGAACAACTACCTTTCACCAGTATTTTTTTTATTTTGTTAAATGCTTGATTTTTGAGCTTTGACAAAAGCTTAGATTTTAACTTGAATTTTGAGCGCAAAATTGAAACCATCGGGAGCGGTTAAGTGGCGCAAATGTAACCGCGTTCAGGGGGGGGGGGAATTGAAATGCTCGTATGTAATGATCAAAATAAAAAACGATAAAGCAAACTTTAAGAGGCCACCAACCACCAAGAGGTACAACCAAGAGGTACAACACCAAAACAGGCAACATTCATCAAATAAATCATACTCGTAATTTTAACCCAAAGGTGATAGAGGGCGCTGAAACAGATTTCGTTTTAAGAGACAAAAAAGGAAACAAAGAACATTTATGTTATAAAAAAAAGTTTAATTAGAAATGATTACAATAGCTGTTCGAAACACTGACCATTAGAGGCGATGCATGCGGTACAATGGCGAAGAAGAGATTCACGAACCCTCTGAAACACGCCAGGAGTATCGCGCACCTCTCCTGCAGCTGCCGAAAGTCTGGCGACGAGTTCTTCTGCAGATTCGATAGGAGTCTCATACATAAGACTCTTCAGGTGTCCCTACAAAAAGAAATCCAGGCATGAAAGATCGGGCGATCGCTCTGTCCAAGGGACAGGACCACCTCACCCAATCCATTGATTTGGAAAAGTTGCGTTTAGATAATTTCGCACCTCTGGCCCAAAATGAGCTGGTGCTCCATCCTGCTGGAACCACATTACTCGCCGGATACGAGGGTGAACATCTGTCATCATTTCCGGCAGCACCTGTTGCAGAAAGGTAAGATATTTTTTTTCATCCAGGCATTCTGGCAGAAGATAAGGTCCAAGTAGATGGTCACCAATTATTCCTGCCCTAACATTTATGGAAAATCGTCGCTGATATGCATGTGTAGAAGACGCATGTGGATTTACATCTGCCCATTGGTGGGAATTGTGGGTGTTAAATGTACCGTCACGTGTAAATGTACATTCATCTGTAAAAAGCACAGTTGCACCAAAATCGGGATTTAGGGTGTTCTGCAGATACCAGCGAGCAAAATCCATTCGACGAGGAAAATCCCTTTCAGTCAGTTCCTGGACTCGTTGGACATGAAAATGATGCATACTTTCATCCTTTAGTACTCGCCATGTCGTGGAGGGTGATACTTCAATTTGACTAGCCACTGCTCGCGTGCTTGTATTTGGATGATCAGCCACCATATCCAGAATTTTTTCTTCCACAGCTACCGTTCTGTTAGACTTTGCACGGCCTGCATTTGAACGTGCACCAAAAAAGGATCCTGTCTCACACAACTGTCTGTGCAAGCACACAAATGTTTTATCATTGGGTAACCACCTGTTGGGAAACTTTTTTCCGTACAATCGTCGCACCTCTGCACTTTTCCCATTTACAGTTCCGTAGATGAAGTGCATATCAGCCTTTTATTGATTAGTGAAGGGCAACATCTTTCGTTACGTTTGTACCGTGATTTACACTTGCACACTCGGGTCAGTGGCTTTTATCTTAATAACAATTTGCATATGCGTTCTTCTTCTTCCCCATATCACAATTTCATGTTCTTCTTCCAGAAACTTGCAGTTATAACGCTTGCATGGATAAAATTTGAAGATGCTCTAACACGTTTGCGTTTGAATTCAAATCATGCATTTTCTAATCAAAGTTGATTGTTTTTATGTTGTACTATCACCTCTTAAAGTTTGCTTTATCGTTTTTTATTTTGATCATTACATACGAGCATTTCAATTTATCCCCCCTGAACGCGGTTACATTTGCATCACTTAACCGCTCCCGATGGTTTCAATTTTGCGCTCAAAATTCAAGTTAAAATCTAAGCTTTTGTAAACATTTAACAAAATAAAAAAAAATACTGGTAAAAGGTAGTTGTTCGGTACTCCAAAGTCTAGAGCGCCCTCTAACGGCATTTTTTTAACTTTGTCTTTAAAACTTTTTTTTAAAGAAAATACTAATTTAAAGAATGATTTTAGTGAAAACCGCAAATGAATCGATCCATTTTTCCGTTTTTTATTATCATTTGAAATTTAGGACCCTAAACTTTGATGGCGCCTTTCTCCTTCGGAAGACGTTTGGGACACTTGGTTTCCTATTTACTATTACTCGTCTTGATGTGTACTATCACCCCTTAAAGTTACTCCCATAATTTATGAAACACCCTGTATATATATATATATATATATACTAGCTGCAAGTACCCGGCTTTGCCCGGGATTAAAATAAGGTTTTCTGTAGAAGCGTACAAAACTGTTTATTTGCATGCAATAAAATGGTACATTTATCTTAAATCAATGTGATAGACTACATTTTTGGCAGTTCCATTTGGAGTGTGTACAAAAAGATTTTCCTCTTTGCCCACTTTGGAGCAGGCCACATACAACTGCCCATGAGAAAAGCATGGGTGTCTGCAAGTCTATACCAGCAATCCCAAGAGACTGGCCCTGTGACTTGTTGGTTGTCATGGCAAAGCACAGTTTTAAAGGGAACTGTATTCTCTTGAATTGTATGGTGTTGTCTGAGTCTTGGAATGAAGGCATCCTCACGCTTAGCACACCCTGTGAGTATTGTGGCTTGAATGACATGTTGCATCAGCTTTTTCACAATTAATCTTGTGCCATTGCACAACCTGGGTGCATCAATATTTCGGATCAGCATTATTGGAGCACCAACTTTCAGGATCAAGTTGTGGGCTTGCGAATCAGGAGTCTGGATGGAATTCAAGAACTCAATGGTATATTGTACTGCTTCATCATCATTAAGGATGCAGTCTATGGGCTTGTAGGCATATTCTTGCCCTGGAAGCAGCTTCTGAATGTTGACATTGAGCTACTCAACCACATCATTTCTGCTAGCTATATTTTCTCTGTGAGAAAGCCAGTCCTGATCCTTGAAACTTTGCTGAATGTTAGGATACACCTTGGACAGAAGTTTGCCACTTTTGTTTCGTAAAGTTTTCTCTAAAATGTACCCACGGCTTAGAACAGGCACATGAGCACTACTTTTGGCTGGAGGAGGCCAGAGTGAGGTTGGGATGGAATGAAACCTGTTTAAGAACCTTCCCCATGTAAGATGACTGCTGGAGGTGAGGTCCATCCTACAGACATGGATCTTGAGAGAGGAGGGGGGGGTCATACCACCATCCCCCTCTCCCACCCTACACATGTATGACCATCACTTTTACTTACATCATCATCATCTCATCATCACCACAAAAACATTCAAAATCACTCTCAATGACCAACTTGCATGATTTCCTTTTTTTTTTGTGGTTCATTATCACACGGTTCAGAACAGGCACATGGAGCACTACTTTTGGCAGGAAGTGGCCAGTGTGAGGTTGTGATGGAACGAAACCTGTTTAAGAACCTACCCCATGTAATGTTGTGTACGTGTACCAAATTTCACGTTATTTGGTTGTCTGGATCTTGAGTTATAAGGGAACAGACAAACAGACAGATAACAAATGTGTCATATATATATATATATATATATAAAGAGAGAGAGAGATTTATTTTTATTTGACCTTATTTTACTGATTTTTACTTTTATGCGGTGCTACTCTTACTTCCTTTTGTATTGGCGGGAAATATTAATTAGGTGATAAGTATACGTAGTAAACTTTATTATCTTAGCAGAATTTTGTAAAAACGATTTTTAACTCTATATTATAACATAGTTTATTAAATTTTCCTGTTATATTTTATTAAATTAGCATTAGTGTATTTTATTTTGAATTAATTACATATTTATTATATTTCCTTCTTTCACTATGACACAGTAGCATAAACAAATTACAGATGAATGTTGGTTGACCAAAAAACAAGTTTAAAACTGCAATCTTGGTTCCTAAGGCAAAGAGTTTGTTATTGTACTACTGTGGCTAATATTTCTTATTGTTCTGACTAGTTATACTTAGGTTTATAATTATTTATATGTGTGTCAATAATAATAAACCAAATGTATCACAAATTGGTTGAACTTTAGGCCTTTTTAGGTGGATTCAGTTAGTTACATGCAGTCGCTGAAGAGAATGATGAGGCTCGGTACTTTTAAATCCACACTTATTTGGTTACGTACCAAAAACACGCACAAATATAAAAAATAGTGTAGCAACACACGAAGCAGGACATTAACGCGCAATTTACAGGACGTTCCCAAAGTAGCCTTTTTTTCTATTCAAAAGTCTCATCTATTTATACCGATGGTTAACCGAAACCTATTCAAATCATATGATTTCCAGTAAAGTCTTTTCTGATTTGTCCAGATACTCGGGTGATGCTAGATTGCCTCATCCTTAATTTAAAAACGCTGAACTTTTAGTTTTGTGGAGATTAGGTTATGGTTATATCCCACAAGGCGTTTAAACTAAAAATTAATTAACAAACGAAGTCTTGGAGGGCTCAAGACCATTTTTGCATGATTCTCAAACTTTGGGGCTCACCCCCTAGGAGGACGTGAGCATATCAAAAAGTCGAAAATGAAAGATTATTTAAAAAAATTATTAATTTGTGGAAAGGAAGTAAAACAGAATTCATTCTGACACAATAAAAATAAAATACTCGTTGCATGTGTTATTGCAATATGTTCCAACTTAAAAATTAGAAAGCAAAAGTAACATAATACTTATTCTATTACTTAAAAGTAACGTATATAAAATTTAATACTGATCCTGATAATTAGGACCATATATAGTAGCATTAGCGTCAAAGTACATTATCATTGCTTTCAACAGATAGTTATTGAATGAAAGGGGGGGGGGGTGATGAAAATTATTATTAAAAATTAGGTCGGAAATACTGAAGGTTTGATAAGCACTGCATTATGGATTAAAATCCGTCAAGAGAAAATGAATGTGAACTGTTACATCATATGTATATTTATAATTATTGTAGCTTACTCATAATTTGCATCCCTTAGAAAAATTGAATATCCCCTCTTCTATTTCACTCGAAAACTTCAAAACTTTCATTATTTCAAGCAATTAAAATTAAACACGATTATCTCTTGTCTTTTTAATTTTATTCTCTCTTTCGTTTTGTTTGTGTGGAAGTCATTAAAACTTATGAAGATCTGAAATTTTATAGCTTGCTTATAAAATAGTTAACTATGAAGTTTGGTCTCAAAAGCTTACAACAGATGAAAATGTTGCGACTATAAAAAACTACATATGTTAAGCAGAACATTGCTTCTTCTTTATATATACGAATGTTTTTCTTTTTCTATTTATTTTACAATTTTCTTAAGTTGAGATTTGAATCAAGTAGAAAAATGTTACAACAAGTTTAAAAAGCAAGAATGAAACTAGTATTTAATTTTTATTTTTTAAATGCCATTTTTAATAGCCCTTATCTTGAATGACTTTAATTATATAGCATATCTTCTCAAAGTTTTTCTTATTTTAACATTAAATATTATACAACTTATTCATTTCATCATTACCTATATCCTAATAATTGTTTATGCGCATTTGATTTCAATATAATTTATATGCATCCAGAGATGTAAAAGATTATAACTCAGAACTATTGAGTAATTAACAAGATATTTTATCAAAAAAGTAGCAAAATCTGAAGGAAGCAACTATTTAAAAGAGGTAATAATAAAAAAATGAGTAAATGCCAGTAGAATTCCAAGAAACCAACAATAGACTACAAAATATGGTGACTGAGCTGATATTTGGGCTAAAATTTTAGAAATAGATAAATATAGTATTTTAAAAAACCGTAAAGAATTATATATATATGTTACCGGCAAAGTATGAAATGCCGGCATTCTATAGAATGCCTAGGCATTCTATACAATGCCGGACGTTTTTAGACAAAGTATGAAATATGAGATTGATTACATACTTTGCCTAGGCATTGTATAGAATCCCAGGCATTCTATAGAATGCCTAAAGCTATTTAGGCAGAGTATGAAAGAAGGTCATGATAAGGATATTATATCAATGACTTACATTCCTAAAAGTACAAATGTTATTCTGACAAGATAATGTGAGACTGCCATTAAAACAATTATTGCTAATATGTGATTTCGCATATACTTGGTATTAAAATTCCTTCAGAAGTTTCAAGTTAACAGAAACCATCCTATTTCTCACTCATTACAAGTGCCAATTTTTTGGTATTCGGAATAAAAATCAATGTTTTGTATTACAATACCTTTTTTTTTAAAGATAATTTTCTGTTTTTTTCTCGCAAATTTCACGTAAGGGGATGTACAGTTCAATATCATAACATATAACATTTTTGTATTTGGTTGAAAGTTCTTTCAGAATTATATCATATCCCCAGAATCATGAAATAAATTTTGCTCTTGGCAAATTAAATTCCTAGAACAAGTTTGTGGTGGCTGGTTCCTATTTTGGACCCCGCTCACTCCGCTCGGCGCGTCTCTAAGTGTGGGAGGAAACATATCATCACAAACAAACGCCATAATAACAAATATATTTATTGAAGTCTGACAAACACTTAAACACAATCACAAGTTTAACTATAAGGAGAAACCTAGGAGTGATTCCTTAAAACGTCGATTAATCCTAATTCTCAATTCTAAGTAATCTCGGCTACCAGAAATAGACAAGGAGACGATCACTAGCTAACCGCAGGTCGGTACTGAATCTATTATCTTCAATTGTCAATCTAACAATTTATTCTTATAATTTATATCTATTAAACGCGCGTTAAGTCGTGAAGTAATTCTCCGACGGTTACTTACGTGACAGCTTGGCAACTCCTTCTCCCATACATTTACAAAATCTATAGACTTTATATAGTCGAACTAATTAACATATAGCTATCTCGTGTTTTTCCTGAAAAGGCTGTGAAATAATATAAATGCTAGCCCCAAAGTTTCCCAAGAGGATTAGTACGGAAATCTCGCGAATAGCCCCGTCACAAGTTCACATCGTCAAATTGGGTGTCAAAATTACCGGCGGCAACTGTTATCACTTACATGGTGCCGCACTAAAAAGGGATACCAGCCTGTGGAGAATGTACTTGGTTTGAAAATGGAAAAATGTGAATCTGCAGCCCCATTGGGGAAAACAAGAATCCGTGACGTAATACTGAATAGCAGTTCTTCCCAACGGTTTTCTCTTCCGGACCAGTCAACGTTTGATAATTTTGCGGCGGCCCTCTGAGGGTGGGACGTTGATTATTTATATTTTAAATTGTTTTGATTTTATAATTTAATTGTATTTAAATATGCCTTCAGAGTAAAATTCAGTTGCACCAAAAATAATTATAAAATGATTTCACATAAAATATAAAGTGATTTCCATGGAAAGTCGCACAAACACGAGAAAAATACACCCCAGTAAATACAGTGTATATTGGAAATAATTAATGCTCCTTGAGTGACCTGATACCCTTTGATCCACGGAACAAGGGTTGGGGACCACTGTTTTATGGTGCTGACTCTTTTTTTAACAGCTTAAATGAGTTTACTTTTATTTTCCGCAAACATCACATCATAGCTATTCAGCAACCAATAGTCCCTGGGGTTCTTCTTAGTAGTCATTTAAGCATTTTTTTATATCAGTTATTAACTTCTAGTAAGTAATTTCAAGAAAAAACCTTTTTTTTCCCGAGCATCAACCCGAATTTTAAGCAACTAACCGTTGAATAGTTGTTTCATGTCTATGGACCATGGGTCGGCAACCTTTTAGCTGTTGCGTGTCAAACTAATCTACCAATATTATTCAGCAAACCACACAGTAGAGCATTTTTGAAACAATTCTAAAATTTACAAATCTGTTGAGTAATGCAAAGTGGCACTGAGAATTGTTCCGAAGACCACATGTGGCTCGTGTGACATAGGTTGCCGACCCCTGCTTTAGACCATGTCTCATTCTCCAACATTATAGCTTGCTTCTCCATTTTCAGGTAGCACAGGAAAAAACCAATTTTTTTGTTGAATAAGTTTAAGTAAAATTGAGTATTTTGACATTTCCGAACAAACAGCAATGTACAACTAACAGATTCTGAGCCTAAGACACGCGTTAAAAGTTTTATATTTTGCCAATTGACAATATTCAAAATGAATTTGAGATGTATTTCATACTTTGCCGGTTTCTCATTAGGCATTCTATAGAATGCCTAGGCAATGCGTGAAATAGGAATCATTTCATACATTGCCGGCTAGATTTAGGCATTGTATAGAATGCCGGATTTCATACTTTGCCGGTAACACACATAAATGAAAAAGTATTTTGATTTAAAATATTTTATTTACTATAGAGTAATATCATTTTTTTTTGTATTAAGCTTTCGTTTTTAAACGATCTCAAAATGTCTGAAAAATTGTCTCTCACGAAAGTTTCCTATTTTTTTTTCAAATTAAAATATGTTTAGATATTTAGAATTCTTTCAAGACTTGCTTTTACATAAAATAATCAAAATTAGAAACTAAAAGGTAAAATAAAAAATTCTTAAAAAAGTGAAATTTGGTAACTAAAGAAACAGATGTGCTTTATTTATGGGACACGGTTTTGAAAAAACACGGAAGAGAGGAAAACTTGGTCAGCTGTATTACAAACAAAGAAATATATATTCTATTAACTTCTCTTAACGATATATTCAGTGTATTAGCTTAACTGATATAAAAACGTATCAAATGTTTAAATAAATTATTTCTAAACAAACTAATGCATTTTGATTATCAAATTACAAAAGTGACTCGATCAAAAACTTGGAAATAATAAAGCATTTTTAGAAGTGATATTTTGGTACTTTTTATAGTATCCCCTAGAAAAATCAACAGGTAGCCTACAGGCATAGACGATTCTCAATTAATCAACTGTCTTGTTGAGGGGAAAATGAACTGTTGTTCGCGATTAGTCGGTCGCTCTTTTCTTCACCATCAATTAACTAACTAACGCGCTTATGTAAGTTGTGAAAAAAATAATAAAATCATCTCTTTAATAGAGATGTATCTATTGATGTTGAAACACCTCTTCTCTCTCTCTCTCTGTCTGCCATTCCTTTCGCAGTTTATTTTTCTTTTTTCTTGGGTGAGATGGGCGCGGTAGCTTCTGTTTTTATTTCATTTACTTTAATAGCGTCTGATACTAGTTATTATTCTGCTCTTTTCTCTCAAGAGTGCCGACATTCTAATAGCTACAAACAGCTTTGTGAATACCGCCATCCTTTGAAAATGCCGAAAAACGGAGCGATGTTTAATGATACAGGGTGGGACGAACCGACAGATAAATAATATATTAGTTAAGTAAAAATACTTGCTGTTTGATAGAATCGGTTAGACACTGACAGTTAGTAATTTTTAAAACTATTTATGACAGTTTAGTTCAAAGGCGATCGAAAATCCACTATTCGGCAGGTTATGAACGATTATTACCCGAAGGTAATGTCTACACCTCGAATTTGTGGTGTAAAAAAATTGACTAATTGTTTTATCCTTAAAAGGCAATTGTAGGTCAGTGGCCTCATACAACGATGAATAAGATGAGTCAGTCGAAATATGAAATTCATTTTATTTTTTCAAAGCAAATTCACCTGAATAAGTATGATAGAATAAAAATACTTTGAAATTTCTGAGCTGGCTTTATGTTACAATTCAAGACAATTCTATAAGAATTATTTCTTTTATTTAAAAATGCGATGGATTTAAAAAATAAAGACTCGTTTGAATTATTCTCGGTGGCTTTTAGAATTAAAATTATTATTACATAAATTATTTACAACAATATTAAATAACGTTTAAAAATAATTTTTAGGATAAAATAATTTTAAAAAAATTTTAAGTTTAATGTCCTAAATATTATTTAAATTCTCTTTTTTGCAAATATATATTTAATGGTCATATAAATACCTCAAATTTCTCAGTTTTAAGTCATGTTTTTTTAGCTAACAGAGTATCAGCATTCATTAAGTTTGTAATCAGAATAAAGTCAGCAGTAGCTAGATAATCACAAATTAGTTTACACTAATTTTAATAGCGACATTTATATAGTCCTCTCAGTGCCATTGCTTTATACCAGGGTGGGCAACTTTTCAGCTGTGGCGTGCAAGCCAATCTACCGTTATGATTCAGCGTGCCACACAGTAGGACATTTTTTAAACAACTCCATTCTCGAGATAATGCATGCAGAATTAGAGGTCAATAACATAGATTTACAGTTTTATTTTATATTATTTTTGCATCCTTTAAAAATATTTCTTAACAGAAATAAATAAATGAACTGCATAAAATAGATCTATTTCTTCCACAAAAACAAAAAATAAAATTGTGCATATATTTTTATATATATTTATTAAAATAAGAAAAAGCTAACATAAAATATAAGTAGTTCCCTTCATAATAGTTAAATAAAAAGATAAGTCGGAATTTTAATGCGAACCTAGTGCTTGCACCGCTCTACTTTCATATCGCTAAATTAAGGGTATAATGTGTGACTTTCAATTTGACACAATTTTGAGCATTCAGTTGTAAAGCAATTTCTTTGTGGACTAGAAATATTTTTGATATCAGGAAAGATTTTTTACTTATAGATATGCAGAACCAAAAGCGGAAAGCAGAATACGTGCAGTTTTCTCTCTTCAAACAATTAAATCTCTCCAGCAATGCCATTCAATAATTTACAAAATATCTGTAAATTTATCTTTAGAGCTATCTTTCTGATTATTTCGTAAATCCGTAAATGTCGGTAATTCTGAAGATGTTTGTCGAATAAGGTCCTTTACAAATTTATCAACTTCTATCCAATTAAAAATTAACAAATTTATAAAGTAGTCCAGAGTGCCACAGAGAATTGTACCGTGTGCCATAGGTTGCCGACCCCTGTTTTATACTATAATTTATCTCTGAAAATCTATAATGTCCTTTTAGATAGGAGCTCTGAACTCATCATAACTTTTAAAAAATGTTTCGGTAGGTAATATCAATAGATCAGTTATGTTTTAATGGTATTGAATAATAAAAAACGCAAAATGAATTATTATAAAAATAGGAGATGAGAACTAATAAGATATGTAAAGTTTTAAGAAGTTGAATATAAATTCTCGCACATAAATCCGGGAGTTTATCGCACAATTTCAATCGTATACATTTGTGGTATTCACTCAAAGGTAATTGCGGAAGTGGATGTCTTGTTGGTAACCCTTCTATTTCAAACGCGTCTAGCTATATCAAACTAATGCGTAAGAAAACCTAAATCCTGATCTAGGGCAGTGATCTTCAAACCTTTTCAATACAAGGAACCCTAGAAATTGACAGTACTTTCGTGGAACCCCTAGAACTAAAAAGTGTTTTCATAGATCCCTATTCAATACACATACTTCGAAGAATATATCTTAAAATAATATTTAAAGTTGATCAACATGTTATAGGTATTTTATGTAAAGGCAATTAAAAAAGTATTGCATTTATTATTAAAAAACTCCAATCTTAAATTTTTAATATATTTTACTCATTAATAATATTAATTTGTAATCCAAGTGTCACCTACCCGTGTATTATATTAAGTAACTGGGATATGTGTGTTTGCTTTTTTTCACACTAACTGTCGAAGTTTAGTCAATTAAGATTAAATGCAGTCTCATTACATATTCGGAGTTTAATTAGTTTTTATACTTTGGGTTTTTGTTGCCACTTATGTTAAGAAATATATTTAACTTAAACACAATGTTCTGTATGGCATTAAAATTCTTATAGCTGTGTGAGAAATCCCATGTATTTTGCATGAATTTGTAACCTAAAATTTAGAAGCTGTTCTTGCTTAAATTTAGATTTTAACATCAACTCTGTTGATATGCTGTTCTTTTTCCTTCATTATAAAGGATGTTTTCCACAAAAGAAAAAGGTGAATTTTTCATTAGAAAACTATTTAGTTTTGCAAGACATTGCGCAAACTAACGAGTATATTATTATCTCGTGGAACCCGAGGTAGTAAGCAACAGAATATTATTCACAATCCAGCAGGAAGTATATATAAAGAAAAAACGTTTTAATATTCTTTAATTATATTATAATGGAAGTTTAAAAAGTGTTGCAAAATAAAGTTATTATGTATAAATAAATTTTTCAGTTTTAATGAATAGATAGCTTTAAATAATTGTAATTATACAAACTTCATAGATAACGTGAAGCTATTTTGAATACATATTTATTTTTACATATTTATTGTGACTCGTGGAACCCTTGGGTATGCCTTGTGGAGCCCCAGGGTTCCATGGAACACAGTTTGAAGATCACTGATCTAGAGTTTTCAATATTTATCCATTATTGCTTTGCGTACAACATGTACGCCATCAAATTTGATGGTGTTGCCTCAGTCGTTATTTGACAAGACATGGGTTTGAGTTCTGATTCAACTAAAATAATCTATGAGAGAAGATGGGATAATGCACTTTGAATTTATTTGAGTTCTAAACCTTCAGTTGGTGTAGTGTGGAAGTTTGGAGAATAGCACCAGATGAGTAAAAGGGTCATTCTTATCACTTGACTATGGCTAAAAAAATTACGAGGTCTCTGTGTGACAATAGCCTTCATAACATTCTAAGTAGAACGATGTTAATAAAATAATCAATTAATCAACCATATGTTTTATGTGTGTGTAATGACGTGGTAACTGTAAAACATTCTCGTAGTTGATCCATTTTTCCTGCAGTCATTGATTCTATTCTTTCATCGCAGTGGATTGCTTCAGTAAGGCATACTGAAATCACACATACACAAACTGCGGGGAAAAAAACCACTTCTAATACTTAAAACAGCTTTATTTTCTCTTTTTATGTAATTCCGGTAAGTAGACCTAGCAACGTACATTGATTTTATGTGTACTGTTGCATGTTTAGTCAATTTCTAGCAAAGTACAAATTTCATGTCTAATGGATACTTCTTTCATGGCGTTACGTTATGGACGGTTAACTGCATTATTTGGTTTAATTTTTATTCAATTATCTTCATTTTTGCAATCATATGCTTATCATTTTTTAATCACTACAAAAATTTTTAACTTGAGGCTAGTTTTTCTTTTTTAAAAATAACTTTTTGATTAGAGTTGTTACATTAAATCACATTTGGTCAAAAAATAGTTCGGATGCTAATTAGGGAGATTGCCTATTTCCATATATTCCTTTAAAAATTCGAATGTTTTCTAAACTACTATATCCAAGTGCTTTTATTGCAAGTGCCCCTCTATTTTCGACCAGGCCATCGTTACGTAATTTCTAAAGACATACATCACAAATGAACGGTGGATCCTATTTACTATCAGATATTTACTTTCAGAGTTTTAAATCAATACCAATTTCTAAGCTGTTTGGATCATTCTTATTATCTTTTCACTTTCACACACACATTTTTTCTGATGCTACTCTACTGTGGGGGATCTGATTAAATGATATTCTCAAGGTTTAAATGAAATACATATATTACGTTGTTTTTTGTTATCAATAATAGCATGATCCTTTGTACAACTGAGGAGTTCTAAATATTTATTTACTCTTTTTTTCTCTTATATTAATTTATTTTATTCGAATCTAAAACCGAACAAGAATTGGTTGAATAAAATGAATCAAAGGCTAAATTTTTTGGACTCATTCAGTGTAATAGTTGCGAAGAAAATACACCATTAAAATAATTCTTAGTTAAAAAGAACGTCCAAGTAATTTAAAATAGTATTTAAAAAATGAGAATCGATATTTGTGGAATTGAGTGACTATTGTATTAGTTGAAATAGTCGTTTCAAGTCATTGAAGTCTTTCCAGCAAAAATACAGAGGGAAGCACAATTATACTACTTAAAAACTGCTATTTGTTCTGCCTTCATTTAGAGTTTGTAAGTGGTCTATTAGAAGAGATTATTTACATGTCCACAATGCTAATTATTTGAATGTCTTATCGCAGTTTACTCATAGTGCAAATTTCACGCTTATTCGACGCTTCTATCACAATGCTGCACTTGGAATGGCTAGTATTATATGTAGCCAGTATATACACAATCTACCATTATCATGGAGTCGATTTTGACCATTTTTAATGACAATTGTTAAGCCAAGACGTTACCGGTTTTTTGTCAATTCTTTTGAATTTGTAACAATATTTTCAATATCGCTTCTCTCTGATGTAAAAAAAAATTACACTGAATTCCCCTCATTATACAGTATGAAACGCTAATAATTTCCTTCTTCTAATGAAGCAGTAACTTGAGAAAATGTATTTAATGACTGTAATTTTGAACATGGCTATTACGAAAGAAAAAATATTTTTCCTCAAACGTTATAATATGATGTACTAGAAGCTTTCTAAAAGTTACAGGAATTTTAATGATATGCATGCGTGAACGTGTGCACTACCCAAGGGACAATTAATCACTTGGGTATTGATTAACTGTTTTTTGATCGGTAGTGTATCAAAAGATGTGGTTGTGGACTATTTGTTGACAGTAGTGTTTTGAGCCTTTAGCAGCTTTTGTAATTACACCAGCTGAAAAGCAAAAAATTATTTGCATTGATTTTTGTTGTAAACTGCACAAGAAAGATATTGAAACATATACAATGTTAGTTAAAGCGTTTGATAGAATAGCTTTACGCAAATCAAGGTTTTGTCAATGGTTCAAACATTTTCAAGAGTACCATGAGTCTGATGAAAACAACTAGCGTTTGGGTAGACCAGGAATCGGCAGACTTTCTAAAGAGAAGAGTGAATTTATCAATGAAACAAAATAGCTAAAGTACCAAAGAGCCATTTGCATGCATATGCGTGCGCTGAGGGAGTGAAGTGACCTTCCTCTCTCTGATAGCGATTGCAATAAGACTGTCGTATATAGGCAGTATTTTTTAATAGACATAATTGTTTTTAAAGTATCCGACTACTTGCGACAACTTTAAAAAAAAAAATGGAGATATGGGATTTTTTGCGGTTTTTAGATTTTTTTAGAACATTTTAAGAAAAATATGCTAAAAATAAGAAGAGAAAAAGAAATCATTATTGCTAAAATGGGAAAAAATGGGTAAAAATTTACAAAAAATAACATGAACGGGACCCTTTCTGTACCAAAAATTTATGAATAAATTTTAAATATTTCAATTCTGATGGGTTGTTATGTTATTCATTTTTGAAATGATCTTCAGGATAAGAGATATTTTAATTGTTACAAAAACTAGAGCATTTTATCTTAGTTATTCATAAAACTGCTTAAGAAAACAGTGTTTATATTCTCATAAGGGACTGCAAATTTTGTAATTAAACAGTGGCTGATAAATCTGAAGTTTAAAACACTTTTACTATTATACAAAAGATACACAAAAAATTTCAGATAATTATTTTCAAAAATTTTTGAGCAATCACTCTGTCCCCGTTTGCGCATTTAGAAAAACACATTTCAAGGAAAATGTGTTTTAAAATATAACATCTTGCTTAAAAGTAATGGCATCTGCTTTTACTAAAATACTTGTAGTTTTGTTCTAGTGTACAGAAAATTGTAAACTTGGTATTTTTATAAAGCTAATAAGATGGCATACACAATAAAATCATAAATAATTTGTCAATTTTTGGTACTCTCAAATGTTTAATGTTACGGTACTCGGATACTTTGATAAACCTTAATAATGCATAGAGGCGGAAGTCTGCCTCCGTCAATGTAGATTCAAAGTTTTTTTTGCCGATCCATGACGTAGATCATTGACTGGCATCATTACAAAACACATTGCTGGTTCCTGTAATCTCCAGTGTGAACAAGAGAAAAAGAAGCACAGCATGAAGGAAGCGGCAAGAATTTCTTATAGGACATAAGCCAACGTGTGGTTTTATCTGATAAATTGAATTTGAGGTGCTACCAAAAACAGGTGCTACCTTGTACCCCACGCATCAGACCTAGCACTATGTGTGTTACTTTTTCTTGTTTCCATGAGATAAATATCAACTTGAAGGGAAGTTGATTCGACATCGTAGAGAAAACTGAAGAAACGTAAGGAATCTTCAAGACACTTATTGCAATGAATAACTTGATGCAAATAATAGCTACTTTGAAATAAATAAATATTTGATTGAAAACTATAGTTTTTGTTTTCTTTTTAAATAACTTTTAGGGCTCAAAAATTGATATTTTTGCTGTAGTCTAAAACGCTTTGAATAATGTAAAATACATTTTTCTCTAATTATTCAATTCATGTGGAGGTTTCTTGACAATTTTTTGACGATTTAATTCCAAAGAAACCCATTAAATTGTTTAAATTTAGATTATTCATTTAATATTCTTGTAGGAGCAAAAATATATAAGAAATACATGTTTACTTATTAGCATTAAAGTCTAGAAAATAAATTGTGATTCGTAATATTTCAGACGTAAGCCAAAGTACAGTTAAATAGCTTTACATTTTAAATAAATAAAATACTACGAAACTGTATAAATATTGGAGTAAATGAGTTTGACATTATATTAAAAAATGCACAACAGAATTATAAAAGAAACATTTATATGTGTTTTGTACTTTTACCCTTTACAAATATATTTCCTTGCATCAAATTATTTACAGTCAATAGTTTGAAATACCTTTTACGTTAAAATTTATAGGAACTTTCAAATTTTTGATTAATGATTAAAAATTTTTTGAACATTATCTTGAATTAGTTTAAGCACTACTAGTAGAATAATCTGGAATTTCGGGTAAAGTGAATGTTTTCAATATAACTTGTTGTATGATTTAAATATAAAATTAAAAATTTTAACAAAATCTATCCATTTTTTCATATTAATTAATAAAAAAAGCTAAAAAAAAAAGAAGAATTAATGTTACTCCACAGAAAATCTGAACAGTTAGTATCAATTTAATATTGATAAAAGATTTAACTGAATTCTTAAAAATGACTAATAATTCAATATATTTCAGCAATAAAATATCGATTCAGTAGAATTGATTTTTACATAACTAAATTAAATTTAAAAGGTTAAATTAAATTTAAACTTAGGTCTATTAATTTGCAAAAAAAATGCGGAGATCACTAGACTTTAGTAATTTATAGTGCTGTTGCTTTGATGAAATAAAAATTAAACGAGGAAAATTAAAATATTTTTCGTGAAATCGCTTTCATATACGATTTAAGTATGGTAATTGTTTTATACATTTTCTACAAATTTAGCTGTTAGAAATAATGAGAGTAAAAAATTTAATTTTGTTTTATTTCTTTGATTTCGAAAAAAATTGTTTACATAAAAATTTTCACAAAAAAAAAAGAAAAAAAAAAAGAAATGCAAGATATGCAGTAACATATAAGATTACAAGAAATTTTACATATATTGCAGAAAATTAGCGGAGATTAAATTTGATAAATATTTATATTCATATTATACATTTGGTAATTAAAACAACACCATTAAGATAGATTCACCTTAAAGAAAGTAGATGCTGGATATACAAATTATTAGCATTTAAGCAATCGAATGACGCAGGGGGAAGAAACTGCATCTCAAACTCTGTATAAAGAGAAAGTTACACAGTGGGTTTCTCATTCAGGAATCGTACTTGAATGCTGATTGTTAATGAGGATATCGAGTTATATCTTGAACAAGAAGGAGAAATGACTACCTGTTCGTGTCAATATTCGATAGCTGCGGAATTACACCCACACATGGTCTATTAAGGCTGTGGCAATCCAAAGAGTGTCATGCGAATATGGAATCGACTGGATAAGGAAGGTCATACCGAACGCCACGCAGGATCTCAGTGGCCCTTGCCACTAACACCCAAGAGGGAAAAAATGTTGCCAGATGACCTTAAAAGATCGTACAACCACTTCACGGCCCTTGTATGAGGAAGTGAGCTTGTTTGCAGAACGATGAGTATTCACGCGGATAGTTGAGACAACGTCTGGAGAAGTACGGACTGTCTGCACGATGACATTACCGCGGCTTCACTTGAGACTGCACCATACAGACGTGAGATGACATTGGTGTACCCAATGACAAAACAGGATCAATAGTGTCATCATTCTGATTGGTCCCGGTACTGCGTGCAGCATCATGGCTGGACGCACTGAGGAAAACGCTAATGGCTTGATTCCCTTCGATATCGTTATGAGGACGCTGCACTTGGTGTGATGGTATGGGCAGCCATTGGTTACACAATACAACACATGTTATTCGCCTCATCGGTAACCTAAGCAACCAGTATTACATTTCGTAAATTTTAAGGTCTGACCCTGTCTTTGTAATCATAATTGGTCGAAATCAAAACTGTCTTGGGTTATCTTATAAAAAGATAACACAAAGCCGCATATTTCCCGTCGTGTCCTGACCTACTTCGACACAGAGAACATTCAACTGTTGTCGTGGCCAGCACGTTCTCCAGATCTCTCAACCATTTAAACATTTAATCATGGTTTTCTGAGAGACTGGATCATACTGCTCTTCAACCACTACGATTTATGAAGTGTAACATAAATTTGAAGCAGCATGGAATGACTTATCCGTATCTGTTATTCGAACCCAGTTCGACGCAATTCAAAACCGGGTTAGAGCCATTTCAGCTGCTAGAGGTAGCAGCTGTGTGCAGTTATTTAAGACCCTATATAACTTAAAATTGCTTTCAAATGTTGCTTGTTACCTTTTCACTTGGCTGTATATGTACAATAAGTAGTCGTGGTGTTAAAATTTTAATGGACAGCAGGGCAGTTGTGGAACTTAATTTTCAAAAGAGATGTGATTTAATTTCACCACATAAATTTATTACCAAATGCTATTTAACGCCTTAGTTACATTACAATATTTTCTAAGAAAAATAACAAGATAATTTTGCATAACTCAAACAGTTTCTTATCATTCTTTCTATTTTATCTATCGAAAGTCGATACAGAGCTTGTGGAAAATCCATAACAAAGTATTAAATTTTTTGCATAAGCGAAATCAAAAGTTAAAATAAATTTCATTAGTCAAAGCAAAAAATAAAAGCTACTCACAAAGATGGCAAGAACTACTTGTATTTTTGTCATTGACAACTTAATGCAGCGATACTCAACCTGTAACTCGCGGTTAACCAGACTTTTCTGAGTGGCTCGGTCATGGCCCGTTGCACTAAGAAATTTATTTATTTAAAAACAATTCGTTAAAAATTTAGCTAGAAATTATATAAACCAAGTAATCAAATATGACAATTTTGCTATCGATGCCGTGCTGGTACAAATTGCGAGATAACTTTTTTTCTTTTTGTAGCTATAATGGTTAGTGATACAAATAACAGTAGAGTAACGACCATTTTGTGGGGATGAAACTAATTTTAAATAAGACCTCATGTCATCCAAGTGAAAAATATATAAAGAATATATTGTTGTTTCATGACGATTGGGATTTTGACTATTTCGTAGAGGAAAACAACTTGTGTGAGATTTCCCCATCGCTAAATGATTATGCATGGGGTGGTTTTGCAATAATAATGTCACATCTCGTTTAGGTTTATTAGAAACCTTTATTTTTAGGGTTCACACAGCTGAGAAGACATCACAGGAAAGTACACAAAATACACTTAACACTTAATTGACAGACGAGCACAAATGAAAAAGAGGAAGAACTACTACATGTTGTATTGGCTACGAACTACATAGTACTAACTAATAAAGTTATAAAGTTCACGCGGCGCCGCAGGTGGCGCTAGCAGTTCAGTCAAAGTTATGGAACTGTTACAGTCTCCCCCTCTGGCCCTGACGCCGCCTCGGCGAAGGTCCAGGAATTGTCTTTCTTGGCCTGCCTCTTTTACGAAGAGGTTTTAGAGGCTTAGATGATGGATCTTGATGAGGACGTAAAGCTGAGGTGTGATAGACTCCAATAGGAACATCGGGATCTTCAGGATTTGCCACTTCAAATGTGGTTGGAGATCGTTGGCTCAGAATAACATAGGGACCATCTCTGCGTGGCATAAACTTTGACGTTCGTTGTCGGGCAGAACTGCTCAAAGGATGTTTGTTAACCCAAATACTATCACCTATGTTGAATTTATGGCTTGGCATACGACTTTTGTCTGCGTATTTCTTACGATAATCTTGTTTCGATTCCACACGTTCCTTTATTTGTTTCGTCAGGGTGGCGAATCTTTTTAGATATGGAGTAATCTCCGATACAAAGTTATCATTCTGGATCACACTTCTGATGTCATGGTTTATGTCATCAGTGGTCCGAAGTTCTCGACCGAACTGAAGAAAAGCTGCAGTTTGATTGGTGGTTTCGCTTTTATGGGTATTCATTGCAAAGCGAATAGATGGGAGTTTATCGGCCCATTGTGTGTGATCATCTCCAACTAAGATTGCAAGTCGAGGCTTTAAATCTCTATTTTTCCTTTCCACTGGATTGGCTTGTGGATGGTAAACTGGAGTGAACACTTGTTTTATATCCAGCAGATAACACACTTGCTGCATGACTGCACTGACAAACTGTGCTCCGTTGTCGCTGAGAATACGCCTGGGTAGGCCATATCGCAAGAAGACTTCTTCTAGAAGAGTGACAGCACATTCTTTTGCTGTAGCATTGGGCAGTGCAAAGAGCTCGACCCACTTTGTTGCGTAATCCTCAACAATTAGAATCCACTTTTTACCGTCAGAGGTTTCTGGTAATGGACCAAACAAGTCTATGGCGATAGTTTCAAAACGTTGACCGTACACTGGAGTCTGTAACAAACCAGATGGTTTCTGATTTGATGGCTTGAACCTGTTGCACTCATTGCAATTTTTGATATATTCCTGAATGTATTTTCTCATTCCAGTGAAATAATATCTCTGAGAGATTCGATGGTACGTACCATCAACTCCATAGTGTCCAGCAGTTGGGGAGTCGTGGTATTCTTGAAGAATATTTTTCCACTCATGAGAGGGGATCACTAGCTGGGCTTCTTCTGATTCGGAGTCAGGAGAGTACCGATATAAAAGTCCTTGATTCATTATGTATCCACGTCTCGTCCAATTGGCGTAGTTTTCATCTTTCACAAGGGTTTCAAAGGATTCAATTATTTTCTTAATATCTCCATCTTTCAGTTGTTCCGCTCGTATGTCTGCAGTGCTACGACTAGGCATGTCGATAGTCACGCTACACACTTCACAGAACTCTTCCTTGTGTCCACATACGGGACGGGATAATAAGTCAGCTATGACGTTTGCTTTTCCTGGAATGTATTCCATTTTCAGGTTGTATGATTGGAGTTGCAGAGCCCACCTTGCTAGTCTACCTGAAGGCGATTTTAAGGTGAGAAGCCATTTTAGGGTTGGTGATCGGATGCAACGGTAATTTCTTGGCCCTCAATGTAACCTCGAAATTTGTTAAGTGCCCAAACCACGGCGAGAGCTTCTCGTTCGGTGGTTGAGTAATTTTTCTCAGCAGCAGTTAACAACCGACTTGCATACTCTATAGGATGCTCTTCTTCGCCTTTACCTTGCAAGAGGACAGCTCCTATGGCATGATTACTAGCATCAGTGCGAAGAATGTAGGGTTTCGTGGCATCACTTTGTTTCAAAACAGGAGGACTTGTTAGAAGTTGTTTCAAAGTTTGAAAAGACTTTTCTTCTTCTTCTCCCCAAGACCAGATTCTATTCTTCTTTGTAAGGTTGCTGAGAGGTAATCTATACGGAGGCACCGAAACAGGAGGGCTATTTCCGGTGTTGATACGGTGTTCCATAAAAGGAGTGGGCTCTCCCCCTGGTTCAAACACAGTTTCGTACTTTTTTAGCAATGTTCCCAGTTCATTTTTCTGGTCAAGCGTTAGACATTTACCTTCATCATCACGCAGTAAGCATGTATTTTTCCTCAAGGTTAGGTCTGCTTTGGACTTCTTGAATAATTGCTTCTTTAACAAAATCGTAGGTTCGATGGGGTGAGTCACTAAAGAACCAGTTGCGATGTTTCAGGTTTAAAACAATGCCAGCTTTCTGTAAAAAGTCCATTCCCAAAAGTGTTCTGTTTCCTTTAGCATAAGGCAAAATTATTAATTGTGTACGGATTACACGTTCTTCAAGTCTGATAACTACACTGGTTGTGTAGACTTCCACCTCGGACTTATGGCCGTCAGCGAGGGACATAGTGATTTGAGTCTTTTGGAAATTGGCTCCTTCTTTTTGTAAAAGGAGATACAAGGTTTCGCCAGCAATTGAATGACTGGCTCCACTATCGGCGCATGCAGTGCCCCATATGCCATTTACAGCTAACTTCAGCACCGCACTTTGATTTGGAGTTAAAGAGCATGAATGCAAACTGATGTTGCTAAAAGTTGCTGAGTCCTTATTCACTGCTGGTTTGCAATTTGGACATCTGGGTTTTGTAACCCCTGGCTTACCACAACCATAACAAGATACAGATGGCCTATCTGATCTGTCATCAGTTTTCAGTTTATCACCTCTATTGAAAGATGAAGTAGGACCAGCTTGGTTGGTTTTATCAAATCTACTATCATATGAATTTCTTTTTGGAGCGTAAGGTTTAGAAGAATTTTCTTTTGAGTTGACAGTCTTTTTTACTGAAGTAGTATTTCGAATGATGAAATAAGCATCCAATCTGTCAGCTAAGTCTGAAGGTGACACCCATTCTGACCATTCATGCATGAAGTGTTCTCTTGTTTCAGGAGGTACATGTCTTTTAATTTGGTCAGATATGATTAGGTCTTTTAACTGTTGAAAGTTGACAATTTTCAATTCGTTCAACCATCCTTCGAAATAACTTTTTATTTCAAAAAAGTAATCTCTCCATGTGTTCTCTTGAACTTTCTTGTGTTGCCGGAAAAGTTGTCTAAATTTTTCCGCGGAGAGTTTGAATCTCTTCAAAAGCATTTCTTTGACATGCGTATAGTCTTGCGCTTCTTCTTCGGATTCCCTAGCGATGAGTGTGGCTAAGTCACTTGGCAAGGCTCCAATTAAATATGCAACCCATTGGTTATCAGGTACTTTTAAAAATTTTAATTGTCTCTCAAATAGTTTGAGAAATATAGCCATGTCGTCTTCTTTCGAGTTAAATCTGGGAATCAGATTCTTCAATTCTAATTTAGGCTGCTCCGAGATATCAGTGTCGTTACTTTGCGGAACTCCACTCATTTTGGCTTCAAGTTGCAGTTTCAATTTCTGCAACTCAAAATCCATTTCAGCCTTTCTTCTTTCAAGTCAGCTGCCTGTTTCGGCTTTCTTTCTTTCTTCTTCTGCTGCTTGTTCGTCGTTTTTAATTTTTTCGAGCCGTTCCTCAATTATATTCGTAAATAAATTTTTTATAGAAGCTTCTTCGTATTTTTCAGAATTTACAATCAAATGTTTTATGTCTAAAATTCGTAAATCTTCACCCACAGAGAGTCCCATTTCCCAAGCCAACTTTCTCAAATCCTCTTTTTTTCCTTTCGTGAGAAATGCCATACTTTCTGTGATAAAGTTCAGTTCGGAAAAAAAAAGTTAATGAAATGGTTTTCTTTTTGAGAAAAAAAAAAATAGTATTTTCCTAACACACTGAAGCTGAAATCAAAACACTGAAAACTTTCATTTAAGAAAATATCAAAAGAAAATAAGAGTTATAAAATCAAGTTAGAACATAAAATGCATAATAAACTTGTACACACAGGTTTCCCTGAAGAAATATATTGAATTTATAAGAACCAGATAATTCTCAAATGATTACAACATTTCACAGTATATCTCAGAGAAAAAAAAGAATATATAATGAAAACACTTTTCGGTCGGATTTATATTCCAGCTGGGAAAAAAATACATTACTCATCAAAACCATAATAAAAGTAACAAAAAGATGGTTTTCAATCTCCTTTTCTTAGTATCAGCACAGCGGATGTTATGACTAATTCAGCGCAATTGAGTGATCATAAATTAGTGCGCGGAGAATAAAATTAGCTTACTCGAGCAAAACGAAAAAAGCTTACGAAATGTTTCAGTTTAAATGAGATTACATATGCATGCAAATAAAATAACATAAGAAATACGATTACACTTGCAAAAGAATTATTCTTGACAAAATGAATTTTAAGAATTCCAATTTAGAGTATTATTCAGTTTTAGTTAGAAAAGATTATTAAGAGCTCTTTTGTGATAACGGAATAATATTTCACAAAATATTAATAAAATGTTTTCACAATGGAAAACCAGACCTCTGAGCACTAATCTGCTTAGGTATACTTATACACAAGCAATTAATAAAACTTTTCAATAATTTGTTTAAACACAATTATGCAATAATGACGTACGCTTTAGGTAAATTCAGATATGAAAATGCATTCAAATATAATGTTTCAAAGTAATTTCTTTTTAGAAATAATAATTAAGCAATGGACTGCTTGCGACACATAAAACATACAAATATGTGAATATATGTAGATAAGAAAAGTTTTTTCTATTATTTAAGTATAGTTCTAATTAAAATAAAAGAACAATTTTTCAAAACAAATATATTTTGTAACCTTGACAGTTTAAAATTTAAGAATAATTAAACTTCAAGATGAAATTTCCTTTTGATTCGAGATGAATCGTTAAAATTACAATTATGTTAACAAATAAAGAACATTTACTTATAAAATGTTAATTACTTTCGATTCGAGATGAATCATTGAAGCACAATTCTATGTAGAACTCTTTAACATTCAAAATAAAGACAACTTTCGATTCGAGATGAAATCATTGAAGTAAAAATTCTATTTAGAAGATACAGAATTGTTTACTTTTAACAAATCTACTTTTGATTCGAGATGAATCATATATGAATGGTTTCAAAACAATATTGTCTTTAAGACAATAACGATTCAAAGAATCGTTAATTTTTTTTTTTTTTTTTTTGATGAATTTAATTCAATAGGATCAAGGTGATCTTAGAAATCAAAAGTGAAAATAGTACTTATCCAAATATGATATCCTTTTGCTCAGCTGGGCCTCACTGGCGCCAGATTTGTGACGTTTCCCCATCGCTAAATGATTATGCATGGGGTGGTTTTTGCAATAATAATGTCACATCTCGTTTAGGTTTATTAGAAAACCTTTATTTTTAGGGTTCACACAGCTGAGAAGACATCACAGGAAGTACACAAAATAACACTTAACACTTAATTGACAGACGAGCACAAATGAAAAAGAGGAAGAACTACTACATGTTGTATTGGCTACGAACTACATAGTACTAACTAATAAAGTTATAAAGTTCACGCGGCGCCGCAGGTGGCGCTAGCAGTTCAGTCAAAGTTATGGGAACTGTTAC
>BMAO01028646.1:0-15963 GCA_019973975.1 Trichonephila clavata | reverse complement strand
TCTTTTTGTAAGATACATCGTTTAAAATGAATTGATTTGAGAAAGTATCGAATTCTAAATAAGTGGCAATTATTCACTTAATATATTATTGAACAGGTTCTTTTAACTCATATTTTTTGCAAATATAATATTCTAGTGTAACTTCAGATCTCTGAAATTATCAATTTAAAAATGCATTTTTATTTTATTACTAAAATATTAAAATACAGTTATATCTAAAAACTGTTTGGAGGTTTAGCATGTTCTTGTATTTCATCTAAGTGTGAAAACTTTTAATGCAATCTGTAAACATTTATTTGTTTTAATATTCTAAGCTTTTTATATACACCCAGGCCTTTTATATAATATTTCAAACTTATTATACCTAAGCTTAATAAAATGAACATGTAATAACCAAAATATCATCAAAAGTTATGTCTGTAGGAGTATAAATAGAAAATCTTCCTTTTCAAAACTGTTCGCAAATGTATGATGGATACTTTAAGATTGCAGTTTTAAAATATGGTCAAAGAAAAAGGCAAAATAGAACGCTCATATACGTATGTATGGAAAATCTCTCTCAATCTCTTTTCAGATTTCTCAAATATATCTTGCCCGGATTTTAAAAATATATATATAACTCCTAAAGAATATAAGAAGAAAACACCATAAAAATGTTTAGACAAAATCATGATGAAAAATTTTAGATAGACGAGAGCTTTCGGCAAAAATGCATATGAGCTTTGAAATGAATTCGATGTGAGAAAATGAACGAGTAGAAAAAAGTTTGTTGCTGTTAAAAGTTTCCATGATATTTTCCACAAATATGTATATTTTTAAAAGTTTGATACTTCAGTTATATATTCATATAGAAATGCAGTCTGAAAAATTTGTTTGATGTAGTACCTTTTTAGGAAACATGGTTTTTAAATATATGTTAACTATTGTTTTATATTTGTTGTTTACCATATACACAGTGGACCACAAAAGTGTTCGTACACTTACAGAATCCAGTAAGATTAAATGTTTGTGACTAATAAAAAATAATATATTGGAATTGGAATTCTTTTATGATATTCGCAATTTGTTGGTAATGGAATCACAAAATAATTTTTTTAAAAATAGTATCTGTTATTTTTTAAAAATTAATAATCAGAAAGCTAATATATAATTACGCAACAAAAGTCTACGTACACTTAACAAAAATCACAACATAGCCTTAAATATTGTACTTAGTTCTTAATTTAGTACTTAGTAGGATATCTTTCAGTGTCCACAACAACTTTTAAATGTGTTGATATACATTTAATTAGTTTTTTTTTTTGTAATTTCTGCAGACTTTCTACCATGCTTCTGTGAATATTGCTTTTACTTCATATTATGTCTTTATATGTCATGTTTTCTTTTTAGTCTCGTTTTTCACGTAGTGAAAAGCGCTATTAGGACGCAAATTTCGTCTTCTTTCATATTTTGTCGTACCTTTTTCTCAGCCAATAAGCAACCAATTGACCTCGGGTTTTCGGCATTGGGTCGCATTTGTGCCCTAAAAGAGCCAAATCATATTTAAATTTTCCCATAGTTTTCCTGCAAATTTTCCTGAATTTCGTTAGTTTATAAAAAATTTTTTTCAAATTTTACCTAGTAAATTATTTGTGTCATTATTTCTTTTCAGCTCAATAGTAGTACATTTAGAGGAGTGGTACAGTACTACTTTCTGTTAGTAAAAAGTTCATTAGTTGCATTATTGTAAAATACAACATGTGAAAAACGCGCTAAAATTACTTGGCCATGCCAATGATCTTGTTTTAAAATCAAGTTCTCGCCAAATATGTTCTACTGGGCTAAATAAAAAGATTGAGGAGGTGTTTCCAGAATTTGTGGAAGATTATAGAGACACCAGTGGCCTACATTGACAGCAATGATCTTGGCATTTATACCCTGTTAAAAATGAAGTCGTCTCCAGCATTCAAATTTTGGGCTGATAATTTAAAAATTAAAATATTCATGATTCACAATATTTTCAAAAGGGACCAAATTACCTAATCCTGAAGCCGATTTATACTCACTCCCATACAAGAACACTTCCACCTTCATACGGAAGCATGGAGGTGGAGGTGTTTTTGTTGCACTTAAATTCAGGCAATTAAATTCCTTATTTTTTCATTTAAAAATTATTATACGCCCATCGGAATTAAAATTATTGAATTCTCTGTCATCCCAATCAATTTGCTGTCAATGATGAATTTTCTGAAACTTATTCCCAAGAATCTAGTTGAATTAGTGAACTATGGAGTTGGAAGTGTTCTTGAGTGGGTGTGTAAATCGGCTACAGGATTAGGTAATTTGATATTTTTTAGGTATTGTGAATCATGAGCTCTCTTTAAATATATTTAAAAATTATTTGAAATTATCCGCTCAAATTTTGGATTTTGAAGATGACTATTTTTTAACAAGATAATGACGCCAAGCGCACTGCTATCAATGTTGGCCGCTGGTGTCTCTATAACTATCCCCTAACTCTGAAAATACCTCCTCAATCACTTTACATTGCCCAGTATAACATATTTGGGGAGAATTTGGCTTAAAAAACGAAAACATATAAACACATAATGGGAAGTAAAAACAATAATCACAGAAACAGTGAGGAAACTCTATGCAAAAAAAAAAAAAAAACTGATTAAATCTATATTAAGACGTTTAAAAGTTGTTATGGACACTAAAAGATATCCTACCAAGTACTATATTAAGAAAGAAATAAAATATTTAAAACTAGATGAGATTTTGTTAAGTGTACTAAGACTTTTGTGGCTTAATTTTTATTTTATTAATTTTTTTAAAATAATAGTTATTTTATTTTTAATAAATTGATTATATAATTCCATTAAAAACCAGTTGAATGTATCATAAAAATTACAGTTCCGATTTATTAATTTTTATTAGTCGAAAACATAAATGTTTATAGAGAATTGCAAGTGTACGAACACTTTTGTGTTCACTGTATGTGAAAAAAGTGGTATTTCATACTCATCTGAATCAGAAAGAATTTTCTTAAAAAATTAGAAAAATCATTGCTTACTTTTCAGCTAAATAAATTTAAAAATTTTTTAACCAAGTGTATGAATTTAGCGGACTTTTTGACCTCAATAAATATTTAGTATCTTTACCCCTCAAAACATTAAAAACTGTATTATATTAAAACTTAAACTGGCTGTTTCTCAAGCTTTTAATTTTTTCCAGAATGAATGTGATATTCGGTGTTTTTATTAAAGCATTTAAAAATATGATTCATTTTGCTTGAATAAGTAATGAATTTTCATACAATAGCATGGAATCTGCTTCAATCGCATTATGAATTTTAATAGATAGAAATTTAGCAATTATTAAAGGAAGACGAGGTAATTGAGAAAGTGGGAACCCTTTAGATTTAAAGTGCATCAGCCCCAGGTAGTCTGAAATGACATCGAAAATCAAAGGTTTTATTTTAAAAAAATTAGTATTCTTTCAAAAAATAATCTTACAAGTTTTAATCTCTAATTTTTAAAGTTATTAGCAATCCAATTTCATATTTAAATAATCAATATTTATCTTGAAAACTTCAAGATTAAGATCCATTGGTTCTCTAAAGCAGTTATTCTAGTTGATTCCAAAGCATGTAGTTATAAATCATGACACCGACACCCAGATTATAAATAAGACAAACATAGGACTTGCTTTATGAATACAACAAATCAATCGTTTTCAATGGATCCCTTCACATGCGGGTATAAATGGTAACGAAAAGGCAGACCTACTATCCAAGAGAGAAACACTTTATCCATAAAGCAATAACCAGTTTTTTCTACAGTCCTTTTGAAACATATTTTTGAAAAATTAGTGGATGCTTTTAAATCTGACCAGGCAGAAAAATCAACAGACAAACTCTGGGTTAACATTCAAAACACTGTGAGCGACTTCTATGTGAAGTCGCTGCATCTCCATCCTGCCTACCTAAAGGTGTGTGTGTGGGGGGACAAAGCATGACCAGAAACTTCCATAATAATTATTATTTTATTACTATTCAAGCACACTAATCAACCACAAGTAAACTACAAGTGGATGTCCTAGGAGTGATATAAAGAAAGCAAGTAAGCAAGCGCAAGTAATCAGTTTAATTTAACCTAATCTATCTTAGACTATAAATTCCCAATCCACTAATTTAGTATAGTGGCTCACTCCATTCTTAACTCAAGTTGTGAAAATCAATTATATCTCACCTTCGTAAGTTCACAGTATTTTCTCCGCTCCATCTATCTAACAATTACGAAACTCTGACTTTATACAGTCAAACTAATCTCCATATCAGAGTTTCTTCTTGAGATTGATACCTGCGAATTAACGCGAAAGCTAGCCCAAAGTTTTCTCCAGAGGATTAGTGTGAAGGTCGTGTACAAATCCATCACAACACTTGGAAAAAGTTTTGTCAAAAGCCTCGTAAGGAGGCTGTGAAAAACTTCACTCTGCAAACAGGCCAGGCTGTACTGAGTGTCACTTACGATTTATCTTGTATAGTGGAATTTTTCAATAAAAACCATCATATAAAATGATTTTTTCATTTTGTTTGTAAAATATCATCACCTAAATCCATCTGGTGACAGTCAGACGTGTAATATTATGTCATATTTTCCTAAAGATGCGTAATGATCCTCACTGGAAAAACCTATAAGGCAATGGTAGTTATAAAGATTTGTAAAGAAATAAAAAGGGACTGATAAGTGATAATTAGTAGAACTCATGGAACCCATTCGTTGGTATAAGAATATCTCTATACACTTCTTCAAAATCTTCCACTAGAATGCATACATGATCTATAACCAAAGCAATCAAGGAAATAAAAAAATGAGGATGAGTCAATTAAGGGAATCATTTGCTAAGCTTTTATTTGATGACGGTGGCAGAAATGCAATGTAAAGCAGCACCTATAATAGAAATGCAACTGAGTTTCATCTCTTAAAAAATCTTCCTCCTATATAAAAAAGAATGCTACAAAGCCATGTTGAATGTGTAGAAAGCAGAAAAAAAACCATAAGGAGACTAGGTATTTTTGTTCAGTGTGTCCAAGCAAACCAGCAATTTGCGTTTTGATCCTTGCTTTACCCCTTTCGCGCCTAATGGGACACATACGTCCCAAGCAAATTAAAAAAATTCTTTTGGGATAGAAATGTTTCTCTGTTTAATTGGAGACTTCCCCACCAGTTCAGCCAATATTTTTGAAGGAATTTTCATTCACAGAATATAGATGGTATTACTGCAGATAATGCAATACCCGCGTTTTTGAAGTGTTGTAGCAGCTCATTACATACTGTACGAATGTAAATAGTTTAGTTTTGGAAAATACCGCTTATTTTCAATTAACTTTTGCTTGATCCATAAATCTAAGGCCAAATAGGTTACTCACGAAGCGGATTACCTCTAATGAACTGGTAAGTGGCAAACTTTTACATCTGTTTTTATAATCGGGATATATGTGTCTCTTTCATCTTCGATAGTGGGAACACATTGTCCATGTGATCATTTCTCTTGATATTATATTTTTTGGTTACTTTTGAAATAGTTGCTTATTATTTTTAATTTAAGCACGAATTAGATGTAGAATTCAAATGTTGTAGAATTCGTATGGCTGTGACAATCGAATTCTACAACAAAATCATGGGATGTGTAGACCTTGCAGATCAAATGGCAAATGTCTATGAATTAGATAGAATATCTTGCAAGTGGTGGACAGAAGTATTTTTTTGCTTATTGATGAGCGCAGTGGTCAACTCATGGATTGCGTACTGCGAACTCAAACATCGAAAAACCCCACTTCCTGATTTCATCGTACCTCTTGCAGAAGCCTTGATGGTGTCAGGAAAGCTGAACGCACAGTATCAATGCCGTAGAGGAACTGGATGCCCATCCAAAACATCACGAAGCTTACTCAATGTTGGTGACCATCTGACAGTAACAACAAAACACGACGGTGGTGCCGTAAATGTGCTCAACAAAAGGAATTGCGCAATAAAATAATATGCCCGATGTGTAATGTCCTACTGTACATTAATTGTGTTTCAAACTATGCCATCCATAGTTAAATTTTTGGAAAATAATTGGTTTTCTTTACAAAATTACTCATGGAAGACTACTGGGACACATATGTCCTAGTGGTCAGGAATGATGGGACATATATGTCTTGGTCCTAAATCAGTGTTTAAAATTTTCCTAAAAATAAAACATCTTAGTTTTAGCATTCTAGTGTACTCTACTCATAGTTTATGCTACCAAAAAAAACTCTTCTGTTGTAAAAAATAAAATCTCTTCGCGAAAGGGTTAAAACTCATCATTCTCAGCAGCAACAGCAATTTTTAAAAAAAATTTAGTATAATACATTCTTTTATATATTTATATATATATATACAGTCGATTCTCGATAATTCGAAGTTGGAGGGACCAATGAAATACTGCGAATTATCAAGAGGGTAAGAAAAAACTACCAAAATACACGAAGTAAAATTTTTTTTTTACAAATTTAAATTTTAAATTTTGCAATAAAACAACAATTGTACATAAGTATAAAATTACTTTAAAGTATTCCTTAAAAGTGCATGCTACACAAAATAAAAATTATACAGAAGTTAAAAGTCCTTTGTATTAAAAAAATACATTTATGTAGTAATTTTTGAACAAGACTCTCTCACGCTCCACCAAATCTCTTCCATTCCTTATTGGAAATAAAATCGTTTTGCATTCGGGTCCCTGAGGCACTGTCCCCAACACTACTGGTTCTTCAAGGCAGGGTCCAGTCCAACCCCTGCACTATTTGGTGCCACATGCTATAAGTTACATGAATGAGCCATGAATCGTCATGTGAGTTCGACGGAAAAAAACCCCACTATTCTACGTATCTCTTCTTCACAATTGCGGACCATCCTTTCTGAATACATGTGTAGCAGGGCATTGTGTTAAATGAAAAATATGGAAGGCTGACAAGTGTGACCAGAACCATCCAATTGAAGAAAGAAAGCAATAAATGTGACTCTTCTCTTGGGGAACCGAGAAACACAAAGAGGGAGAGCAGACAGATGGTCATCAAAGGGGCTACATTACAGGGAAGACACTCAGAGACAATGCAACACAAAACATGTAAACTCCATCTTGTTTGTTACATGACTCTAGATATTAAGTGTTCGAATTGTCTAGTTTTATAAGATAACTTCGAATTGTTGAGTGCTGTATTCTGACTAGCCACACATTTTTTTTCGAAATATTGAGTGTACCAAACGTATTGTTTTAGTTCGAAATATCAAGAGTTTTTCTAGGGGAATTAGCAATAGGTTCATATTATCAAAGGTTTGTTTTAGATTGAGTTGACTGTACATATATATATATATATATATATAGTAACATAAAATGAAAGAAATACATGGCATAATAAAATTGATAATACAAAATTATATCACTAACAAAGCTAGAAGATTTAAACCAGATTTCAGGAAACACAACTTTAAAAATGATGGAAAAGTCTATTGTAGAAGAATTAACTAAGCGTATGTATAACATGGAACAGAATTAGAACTTTAAAATGTAAGAAGCCAAAAGGGTCAATAGACTAAAATGAAGACCTGTTATGATTTCTAAAGCTGTTGCTGAATTAGGACCAGCAAAATTAGGGTTAAATATATTTTATGGATCCAACCTTCCCCTGTTCAGCAGAAATTTTATACATAACAGGAAAACATACCCATATTGAAAAGTTAGGCCTCAGATTATTAGATTATAATGTAGTAATTATATATATATATATATATATAATTACTATATTATAATCTAATAATCTGAGTTATAAATTTTAATAGTAAGAATTGATAATAATTATTATTTATTATTATTATCTTTTTTGAAGTACATAAATTTTTCATTCATCCTTTCTAATATTTACTAACTCAAACGGAGATAGTAATCAGTCTAAAATTGCAGCACACTACTACATATCTTGTAGCTAGCAGTTTTGGTACACACTCATAATACGAGTTAGTAAGAGTACGATATAGTTGGAGTGAATGAGAGTTAAATATTTTGTACCTGTCTTGATCCTTTAAACGAACAATATTTTTTTTTAAAATTTGTAATTCGAAACAAAAATATATGAAAGTCACATATAAAGTCGAAGCCAATAACCCTTTTAATCTTTTTAGAACAAAACTCCAAGATGAGTTAAAATACCAAAGAAGTAAAGGATAATCAATCACTTATCCACAGAATATTAACAAAGTTCCTAACTTTGAATACATTTTACAAAATTCAGCTGTTCAGGCAGCCTTTGAGCATTTACCTCTTTTAGAATTTATCAGGATAAGATATTTATCGGGAAAGAGATTTATCACAAAGTTTACGGACCGCAAGACCTGAAACAAATCTTTCATTAATCACACTGGCTGTACATTCCAATGAAGCTCTTTTTTAAAATCTTGATTAATTATCACATTAAATCCCTGAAAGACGAAATGCTGGACTGAAAATATGGGTGGGAATTTGTGAGGGAATTAATTGATTTTTCATCTTTTTTAACTAAAGAGAGATGGAGTCTCTGATCTTTTGTCAAATGATTTAGAAACGTTGCTGTGAGAGAAATAAAATCCAATTCACACGCCAGGGTAGACGAAATATAAATAATGCAATTTTTTATTCATTCATTTCTTACATTTAAAACACTATTTTCTTACAACGATACTGTAAAACAAGATTGAGATGCTTAAATTTTTCGAGATTTGAAACTCAAAAATGAACGAATTATTCGTAATTTTAAAGTTTTATTTACCTTTAGTACACATAACGTTGATGTTAAGTATTTTGCGTAGTTAAAAAAATAATACAAGCATCTCAAATAAATACGAATATTACGATATCAATATTCAGGGAAATTTTGTTAATGCTTTTATTGGTTACATTTTAGTATTTAATTTTAAAAGTTAAGCAACATTTCGGCTTCAATTATTTATTATTTAGACATGCTCCGATAAAATATATTTGAAGTAATAGTGAAGATATGTATATGTGAAGACGGCTTATGTAGGAGTATATGCAAGTGACATATGTCGATTGCATAGTCTGTAATTAAAATGCATAATTTGATATCTGCTCTTCACGGTGAAATCAGAGTCTCTGTCTGTTATACAATCAATACTTATCCTTAGAGGAAAAAATGTGTATAGCATAATATAAACTGATGTTTTTATTAATTTTAGCTGAATATCAATATAATGTTTTCATAACTATCCCTTTTCTTTAAATCGTCACATTTGATGTAATTCACGCATAGAAAACAGAAATCCATTTGCAGAGCATAGCTCAATTTTTTTCTTTGAGCAATATTATTTCGATCTGCTCTTTTTATAACTATGGAACATTTCTTCTTAAAATTATTGAGATCTTAATTTCTATAAATTCTATGATTTTCATATTGATTCACAAACAGGTAAGTTATAAATTTCTATTTTGGTTTTACCAATGGAAGGAAATCTCGAACTATTTATTGTTGTTTCTTATCCTAATTGACTGACAGAAACATCAAGATCAAGTCCATGAACCCATGCGTTTTTTAAACAATTAAGAACTATAGTAGGACTTGAGAATAGCTGGCCTTTACGGCAAACAGTACTAGCCAAGATGTGGGCAGGGTGGCTTGGATCAATTTAGATAAGAAGGGTACATTTTAAGATCCTCCACATGCCGTTGAGCTCGAATATGTCCCCTGCGAAGCCCAGCAAGAGTAGTTTCTTCTTGCCTACTGCTTGTCTCAAGCAAAGCAACACCAGGACGGTTTCCTTCATACCATTCTAGTACAGGGGCCTACCTCCAAGAGGAACTGATATCTTGTTTGGTCCGATTAGAGGAACTGATATCTTGTTTTTGAAAATTTATTAAATATAAGTACTATTAAAAAATCACTGTAACATTCTTATACGTTACATTTGAATTTTCTTCAAATGATTTAGCTACCTATTTTTTATATTTATATTTTGAAACGGTTATATTATAAAAAAATTGTTCCCTTCCACTTTTGAATTTATTTTCATTTTGAGAACAAGGCTAATTTAAGTAAAGTTAAGTTAATTAAGTATGCAATCAATGTGACCTATCAATTAAAATTAAAAGTCAAAATGTTTGTCTCCTGTTTATGAACTGTAATTCTACTTCTTTCTCGTTCTTCTTAAATAGAAAAATACAACAGGGTCAAGAACTTTCTAGTACGATAGAAGGGTGAACGTTTTGTGTGGAAGAAACTATTAAATTATTTGAAGGATTTTGAAGAATTTAATACTGACAGCAAAATCATAAGATGTTTTGGAATAAAACCATAAGAATTCCGATCGTTAACTCTGCAGATTCGTTTGATATTCTTTTCAATAAATGAATAGTAATATGTTATGATTGAGGGTCTGGGAATAACAGTTAGACTTAAGAAAAATAGTGTAAACTAATATTTTTCATAAAAAATAACTTCCCAAGAATTTCCTTAATGCAATATTTTGTATAATTGTTTTGCTACTGCCTGCCTAAAGCACGGGGAATGTATTTCATAAATGTTTTCTAATGCATATTTTTGAATTGGGCTTCCTTTGGTAGTGGCTTTTTTTTTATCAAAGAGATAATTGATGCTTAAATATTTGTGTTTTCAATCATTTAGCCGATAATGCTCAAGTTTAAAGAGGATATCGTTTTTTCGATTTTTATAAAATGTATTTAAATAATTGTTTTTAATTTAAGGACAATTTCATTATGAACTTGCATGAACATATTTTAAAATTTTATCAAATCATTTCAACTTGTTTTCTTTTCAGTGATCAATGATGTTGGAATTTGAGATAATTATACTTCCTTATCTCAGTTTAATTTCATATCAATTAATATTTAAGTCACATATTCTTTTCAAATATCAGTGTGTCAAAGTATATAGTTCTTGTTAAATTTAATGTTTGAATATTGTGTGCTAGTTTTGATTCTTATGATATAAATGGGATATGATGTAATTCTTTCTAATCTATTTAGTTAAATTCTCGCATAAATAAAATTATTGCAAATAATACGCTTACGTTCATTAAAGTCTCTAATCTTTTTAATAAAGTAAAGTAAAACAAAGAAAAATAAAAACAAGTAGGATTCAGAAGTTTCTGGAATGTGTGAGTCTGTAACTAGAAAAATATAAAAAAATTAAATTGCTGAAACACATAATCCTTCGAAACAAGACCCTTGGACAAAAACACATTTTCGCCATCGCTTGTAAAGGTCTTTGAAATATATGTGGAATCCATTTTAGCCATACTCTTTAATTCAGCATACAATGCACTTTTAATTTCATTTGCAGATTCGTCTTCGTTTAAGATGCAGGGGACGACGTGTTGACAATCTCTATGCATGTTAAGATCCTTAGTTGGTATCCGTTGACATGTGGCAGAAGATATCCCGATTCTGCTATTGTTTGAAGCCTGTTCTTACGTACGGTCGCAGAAACTTTCCCATGTTTTCAGCAGTGCGGGAAGTTTGCGGACGTCCACGGCATTTGTCGTCCTCGGCACTTTCCCTGCCTTCTCTAAAACGTCAATGCCACTCAAAAGCTTACGTTTGCGGTAATGTGTCACTGACGTACACATACTTTCGAAAGACTCTGTGCCACTTTTTCCCAAGCGAACACAAAATTTGATATTCATTTCCTGCTCAACAACCCATTTTTTTTCAATCGTCGGATACTAAATGCATTCGCCTATAAAATACGACGTCCTGAGTCACCGACCACGTAATTTGGGACAAACTATTTTTAGAAAATTGGAAGAACGCAGTAACACAGAAAAGTTACCGTAGTCCTTCTACTGTAAACATTTCTCAAGGTATAGGATTCGTAAGAGCATTTTTGAATCCTACTATGTTTAAGAAAAGCTGAAATTTTACTAAACAATATTAATGTATTTCTAAAATTATAGAATCAAAGCAATAGAATAGCACGTTTTTTTTATTTCGAAATATCTTGTCATCATATTTGAGCAACGGAATAGTTATTAATATCAAAATATGTTTTTATTATTATTGTTATTGTTTGTAGGAATATAAAAATAGAAAAGAAATTAATATAAAACTTGAATTTTTTACAAAAATTATAAAAGTATCAACAGGTCGATACAGATACTTTGATACATTTTCAATATAATTTTGTTGATGAAACTGTAAACAAGTATTGATTAGAAGGTAGCTTGCTTGTCCACCTTGTGGACAGCTTCCAATCTATTTATAATAATTATAATTTTAGTAAATATATATAATTATGTTGTAGAAATGGTCAAAAAAGTGAATTATATTTGTAATAATTAAAAATAATTTTTAATTCATTTATTTTTATCACAAAATTTTGGTAAAATATTTCAATTATATCATTAACTCGTTCAGGATCATGAGTATATGCGATTCAGCGTTTCGTCCTCCAAAGCTCACAGTAATATATATGGGATTGTACTTTCCCTTCTTAACGGCTCATGACCACACCAGTGTGATCTAAGTTTGCAACGTTTTTATATTAATTTTTACAAGATACTAGATCGCGGCAAAAGTCTGTTTTTTTTCGTAAAAAGCTTCACAAGCCTTTGAGCTTCAATATGTGCTTTTAGCTCTGAATTGTTTTAGTTATATTCGGGATATTTATGAATGTAAGCAACTTCACATGTTTAGATTTCTCGAGAGACTCGGGCATTTAAAGGTCCCTAATCTATTGCGCTCTGGATTTCTGTTTATATTTTTACTACGTTGAAAAAATATGGAAAGCTTTTTAATTTATTGGGCATCAAACATTCTTATAATAGTTCAGTTAATAATAGTTTCATAATAATAGTTTCAGTTTCTTATTATGTTTTTGGTTCGTGTTTACAACAATATTTTTAAGACACAAAAATATTTAAAAAGCCGATCTTCACAGAACAAACGCTTTGACTCATTTTTAACGATAAAGAATGGTTTGTTCTTACTGACTCATTTTTAAATCAATAAGACAGTGCTTTTTAAACTTTCAATGTTTACGACCCAAAATTCAATCGTAATTTTCATTGCGACCCCCTTCCATACAATAACAATGTATTGAATTCGATAATACTATACTTTGACACTAAAACTACAGTACGACTTTAACCTCTTAAGGGGTCTCAGGGGTGTTAAAAATGTTTCGAGAGCACAAAATATGAACAATTTTCGACTAGAAATAATTCTTTGAGGTTAAAATGAAATAATTTGATTCTTTTACACATTTTTTATAAAGGAATAAAGCTTCAAAAAAGTATAAAATGTCTAAAATATAATCATAATTTTAAAAATAATAAGCACATAAATATAAGAAAAATTTTTGTAAGAAACAAATAGTAAGTTTTACGACGCGCATGATATTTTCTGAAATAATAATTCTAATTACTAGCAATAAGTTGATTTATAAAGTCAAATATATCCTTATTAGATGGTAGCGATTAGATATAAAAAGAATAAAAAATAATATTTTTAAAAAATAAAAAAAGTACATTTTTAAAATTTTTTTCAAAAAATTTATTTTTTTTTAAATTTTTCAAAAAATTACAAATATGTAATACTATAAATAGCTAGGATTTAAAGATTATGATAGAGTTTATAATTCTGTAAAGTTTTATGCATCAAAGTATGATAGTTTTTGAAACGCAATGCGCGTAAGTGAAAAAAACACAAACTGAGAAAAAAGGCTTTAAAGTTTTAAATTGAATTTGAGAAAATAAATTTTAAAACTTACATGCTAAAATGCTCCAGGATCATAGGATATGCCTTCCTGTTGCCCAAACAGCTCAATTTCTGTACTCTTTTTAATTTTTTTAATCTCTGCGAGATTCAAACGATGACGTTGAGCTCCTCTTTCTTGACGTAAAGATTCGACGATTGTCACGTTCAGCCAGGAACACACAAACATTTTTGTTAATTTTTAAGCCAAATTTCTCTAAAATAGTAATAAGTATTTGATTTCCATCATTAAAAATGCTGGTTGCTAGATTTGCAGCAATCTCTGCAATCTGAAGGATAGAATCAATCGTCATCGGACAAAACTTCCAGATTAATGAATTTAAACTTTCATTAGGATTCTGTGTCTTACCTCCTAAGCATTTCTTCAGGAGTGCCAGATGAGATAAGTCTGCAAATACAGGCTTAATTACATCTCGAACAGCTTTCGCAACTGAGGGTTTGTGTTTATAATTTTGTAAATTATTATTAATTGCGGCATTATACTTACACTATGTATTTGGATTTGTAGGACAAAATCAGTGCATCGGTTCATCATCGGTGCTGCAAGAATGACCCCGAACAGCCCAAATGGCTTTCCGCATTTCCTTTACACTAGTAGAATTGCATCGAATAGCATTACCATAGTAATGCGCAAGCTTATCAATTAAACTATCAGTTAACCTACCTTTACCGCCTATAGTTTTACCATCAGATAATTTCTTCTTACCATATACTAATTTAAGCTTCCTAAGTCTTGTACCCATTCTCTTTTGCACATGGCCTACACATTCTATTTTCTGAATAAGATGGTCATAGCCGTATGGATTGTTTTCAGAAAGGGCATTGAATGTTTTTGTGTCGCCATCTACTATGTAGTTCGAATATTTCAGGTCGTGAAGCTTTTCTGATCGATTAAAAATCCTCAACATCCCGTCAACCTCCATCTTACCAGCAGAGCCAGAATAATTTTTTCTACATGAAATCTTATGCGCTCTTTGCAATTTATTGTACTTGATACCAAACTTTACCCCTTTATAACTGTCGCTTCATTTGCAAAATGAGGACAACACTTCCCGATCCAAAACCTTACCTGTTTCGCTCCCTATTAGAGTACATACTCCAATCAACGATGAATGTCCTCTCGTCTTCCAGGTCCCATCACCACTTACCGTTAAAATGTTATCAGGTAACGAAGAATTTTCTTCGACAGCTGCCCTGTTCATGCTTTCTTCGGCGACTTCCTTCATAACAAGTGAAAGTTTATTATTAATAACATCATATGATTTTTGTTCAACAGGATTAGGAAGACTCATTACAGAACAAAAGGTTTTTAATGACTCTAAACCTTGACCTATGCATCCCATTGCTAAAATAGATCTTCTGTTAATTTCTGGAGCATTATTTTTATTCCCAATGTTTTCACAGCTTGAAAAAGTACAAATACTCCCACATTTTTTACAATGTATTTCAAAATTCGAACATAAACCACGAGTGGATTTTTCATTAATTGTTAATGGTTTATGACATTTTAAACAGCATGATACTGACAAAATAGAGCTAAAGGTTTAAATAAAATCAAAAAATACGATATTCTTTGAAGTTTTCACTTACCTTAACAAGATTTGACTTTAATGAAGTCAGAATTCCTGAAAGTTTTTTACTAGAAGCATTTTTCATTTCGGCACACTTACTTGTACTTTTCATTTCTACACACTTCTTCGTATGTTTAATATCTGTAACATGTGAGTCACTTACCTTTAAATATTTATTTCCTTAAATCTTTTCCTGGGGCACATTGCCCAACGATTTTTTCAAAATAAAACAACAAAAATCTTCGCTTTAGATAAGCGTTTTAAAAAAACGTGTACTAAAGTAAACACAAGAGAATCAAAACACAGCAGAATGAATGTGTTGAGTTGCAGGCTTCCTTCTGATCAACTCAAGCGCTTAAAATATTTCATGAGGCTTATTAAAAACAAAAAAATAAATGGTATGCATGAATTTAAAAATAAATGGGCGTGGCATGTGTCCATTTAAAAGTTGTTATGACTAAATTGCTGTTTGCAATTTTTTGAATAACTTTCGAAGTTTTTAGAGTATTGTCACGTGGTTAGTATCAAAATGTTCAGAAAAAAATGAAGAACAAGATATATTTTTTTCGAAAATTCGAAAAAAAAAAATTTTTAACACCCC
>BMAO01028645.1:0-45110 GCA_019973975.1 Trichonephila clavata | reverse complement strand
CAATGGTGAAAAAAGTTATGTGCTATTTTTGTTTAAGATTCCAAATAATATGATTTTGAAGTGATCTATAAATGAAGGGAATTAAAAGAGAACAGAGAAAATTGTATCATTTCTGAATTTTATTTTTTGAAAAGGGAAATAAAATTCTTGAATTAAGTACTTCTACATATGCATTGGGCGTATGGACATTTCCTCTCTTTTATGAATTTTGTCTTATTCTCCGGGGATTTGAAACAATCTGTAAACGTTGAAAAGTCAAATAGTTTACTTTCATTCTTTGTTCGAGCGCTTTTGACATCAAATTGATCATTCAGCCTCATGCGGATTATTTTTATAGAGAACGTAAAATTTGAACTAACTTTATACTTTACTGAAGTGAGATTGCTGGATAGCTGCCAAGACTTTTCTAGGTAAAATGTTACATTGCTTCCACTGCCAATTAATCCCTATTGATTTCTTTCTATGTCCTCACATTTAATATTAATTTTTAACTTTTCATATTTCTTTCTACCTTAAGTTGGGCAGTTGTTTTTTTAGAATTTTAACTTTTAAATATTTCAAGTGAGTTAATTTCTTAAAATTTCAGTATTTTCATTTTTTTTTTTTTTCATCATTAATGCTGCTGTCTCAGAACATTTATCAATAAATAGCTAGCTATAGAATTTCGTTCACCTGATGTTTATAAATTTTTCATCATTATATTGTACAAACTAAAGTTAAAAATGAAAACAAATCTACTGGTATCCAGAAATGTATACTAAGTATACTGCGGTTATCTGTATTTATTACCAATCTCTTTGAATAATTTAGTGTGAATTCTTACACTTACTTTCTTAATGGAACTTTACGTAGTCTCATAAAAAGGTTGTCTCGATGTCTGTTACTTCAAAATATATTTAGGGAATATTGAACTAGATGAATATAAACATACTATTTCATAACTGTATTTTCAGTAGGAAGTTGATGGTGTTCCGAAAAATTTTAATAAAAAACCATATTCAATGGAATTTTACAAAAATAACATAGTTTATAGAGTTATTTAAGTAAAATCAGTATTTTTTTTGCAATGCTTTATTTTATTTGTACTACTGTTCTATTGACACGCTTTCAGTAAGGGATTGGCATTAAGTTTATCTGTACACTGAGCATGTTTTACTGCTTTAACAAATAGCCTGGCACTGGATGATTGCATTTTTCAACTTTGAATTTCATAACACATCTTAAATTTGGTTAATATTTTCCATGTTAACTGGATAATGAAGCATTTGAATCAGACAGTCAATTTTCATGCAACAATCCTTGACTTGTTGCATGGAAATTGAACAATGTATGTAAAGCTTCTACTTCCCCCGTTATAAATTAAGTTACCAATACCCGTTCATAATAATCATCTGTAACAGATACAATCAAAGCTTATACCATCATTTAACTTGGATGATGTTTCATTGTTAGAATAGAATATAGTCATCATCAGAGAGAGTAGCGTAACGGAAGCCATATTTAGGGCCCCCTGCAAAGTGGGGGCCCCAAGGCGTATCCTTCAAAGGATTGCCAAATCGTAACATCAGGCTTTGGGGCCCCTAGAAATATTGGACCTCCCCACGATGTGGGATTGTAGGGGGTATTGTTACTCCGCTGTCCATCATATCGTTTTCAGTTTTGATGGCAAACACTAGAAACACTATCTTCACTCATTGGAAAATAACATCATACTCATTAACTGTACATTTCAATTATAATCTGCTCAGGCGAAAGAACTATCTCTCTCTTTCTCTTTTCATATATATTTTTCAAACTTTAAGTTTCTTCGTTTTATCACAAGTTTTTAGAAAATTCTATGGTCAGAGGTCTAGAAATAGAAGGCTCTCCTCAACCAAAAATTCTAATTTGGTTTTTTGTAATCATGAGGCATTTTGAAACTACACGAGAGCTAATAGTGATTAAGATTGTAGATTTAAACTGTATCAAGCGGTGAGGACAACACTTTAAACCAGAGCTCACTCTCTAAAACAGTGATACTCAACCTCCAGCCCGCAGGCCGCATGTGACCCCACCGGCTATTTCTGAATCACCCGATGATGGCACATTGAACTAAGAGATTAAATTATTAAAAAACAATGTTCTGAAAATATAGAAGGAAATTATATCAATCAAGCAATCAAATCCATCTATTTTGCTATCTGATCGCTTTTTTTTGTAGTAGAATGTAAACAGTAGGCTTGATTATAGACGTAAGGAAATTGAAATTACCCCATCTCAGTAAAAAAATGTACAAAAGTATATATTTTAGTGTGTTTGATAGAAAAGTTAATATAGTAATAAAATAAAAGTTTTGAAAATAAATTTTAATATTTGATCAATTTTGCTTCTTCCAATGTTGATTTGGTCTTTGAGTGTCACCCCTCCCATTATCCTCATGCTGCTATCCGGGTGAAATACTTGTCATACGTATACGGCCTGGTGGGAAAAATGTTGAGTATCCCTGCTCTAAAATGAAAATGTGTGGACTTCTACTTTCGACAGATTTAATATGATTAACATGCATCAGCCATTCTATGCTATGGCCATTGGTGGTAAATTGATCCTACAAGTCGTCCACTGTGGTCAGCAAACCACAATTAATTCTTTAAAGAAATAAGACAATGTAAAGTCAAATTTGAGACCTGCTATACCCTCAAAATTACTTCAATTTCACTTTATGCATAGTATTTATTTCTTAGGTATTTTTTTACAAAAGTAAATGAGTAATTATTATTATGATAATTATGTGGCAGCACTATCAGTGGCATAAATCAGTAAGCAATCGGCACTAAACTTGACCAGCACTTTCTTTACATAAGTAGAATACATCTGATTTAATCAACACAGGAGGTAATGTAAAAATCTTCGAAAATTTTGAAATATGTAAAAATAATAAAAACTGGCTACTGATACATTTGTACTTTTGCTTTAAAATAAGTCACTTACAAAATCTATATATATCATTAACATGAAAGTAAATACATCAATGAAATTTAAATTTTACAGTTTAATTGTCATTAAATATATTTATAAGGGAATATAAAATGCAAAGCATTTTCTATGTAAACATTTTATTTCTTGATGGTGAAAATTTTACTTGGTTTATTACTTCCATTTTATTAAATCAATATTATTTTAAACATCACGAAACTTTTTTTTAAAATTAACAATGTATTTATCAGCGTTACATAATCTATGTGTTGTTGTACTACATATGACAGTCTCGTCATTTGTAACTAACTCTACTAAAATGAGTAAGATAGAAAGGTGTCTTTTTATTTAAACAAAAAATAATTTTCTGTCTCAAAGTTAAAGCAATGAATTATGTTGTTTTCGTTATTCATATTATCTTTACTTAAAGATAAAGATCAATATAAAATGAAGTTATTTATCCTATACCTCTCACTCTAAACGTTTACATAGTGGTCATTTATGCAATTATACAAGTCAAACTGTACTTGTAATTTGATTGTTGTCATGGATTGTCGGTTTTATTTAAATTGAACCTACCTTGAAATTTTCAACGGCTTTCAGATTCTTAAATACAAGTTTTAGACATGCTTTTAGCTTATATACATGGAAGAAACTATGCATAAGTATTTTGTCAATAAGTATATTTTTAATTTTATTCTGCTTACAGCATACCTCAGTTCAAGACTGTGGAAGCATACAAAACGCCAAAAATCATACACAATTTAGGAACGACGGAAAAATCAATTTTAATTTCAAGTAATAAAAATTAGAATATATTTTTAAGAATTGGAATTACAAGCACATCTATATTTTGACGTTGTGATTTTAACATATCCTTAATGTAAAAAATAGTTATAAACCCAAGATAACTATAGTCATGATAGAATAGTTTTAGCCACAGTAGTACTATAGCAAACTCCTGGCTTTAGGAACCAGGATTGCAGGTTTAAACAATGTTTTTCGGCCAGCCAACCTTCACTTGAATATGCCAATACTCTGGGCTATAGGGAAAGCAAGAAATTTTCAGAGAAATTTAACTATTATTGTAAGATAAAATTATTATATATTAATGCAAAACTATAATATTACAGCCTGTAATACTTACTAAAATATTTTAAATCAAAGTTAAAACCATTAGATAAAGACTTACCACGTGTACAGAAAAACATATTCCCGGGCAATGAACAATAATAGTAACGCAAAAAATTAATAAGTTTTGATAAAATAACATTAATACTATTTTTATATATGCACATTAAAAGTTTTTTGTTCTAAAACTTATGGAAAATAAAGTATCACCCAGACATATACAATTAATTTTAAATAAAATATAATATTATTAATTTACTTAGCTTGAGGCGCCGTCTATCGATTAACTGTACAACTAATAACATATTTTTTATTTAACTCTTAGGTAACTTTTTATAAATTTAGGAGGTTATCCATGTTCCATACAATGTTTAATAAAGTTATTAAAATTTAAGAATATATAAAATTTATCACTAACTGATACGTTATTACGATAAATATAATTGAAAATAATATTTCTATATATAGAGAGAGATAAATTGGAATTCCAGTAAGGAACTTTAAGAATGTTAAAATTAAAAACATCTCCTTTATCATAAATATTGCTATGTAATTTACAGTCCTTAATATACGATGATACATCCAAGTAATTAGTTTTAACTGGATTACTATTAATTTTAATTAGCTTTAAATATTTCGGATAAAAAGTAATATTCGAGTTAAAATTATTATTTTTACCAAAAATAATTAAATTATCTATATATCTAAATTTGTAATAATCATTATTAATAATATAAGTATTTTCATAAAAGAGTAAATATAAATTAGCTAAACTATAGCTAGCAGGGCCACCTTGAGGCAAGCCTTCGGTTTGTTTGTACAGAGAACCATTAAAATTAATGTAGTTTTCTTTTAAGACTAAATCTATTAGAGTTCTAAATTTATATATATATATATATATATATATATATATATATATATATATATATATATATATCATGCATAAAAACCTAATATTGCTCAACAAAATATTAAACATAAAAATAAAACTTTTATTATATCTATGCTTTATTAGTTTAAATCATCCTTATTCCAAACATGATCTGATAATATTCATTGTATACTTAAATGATGCAAATGTTTTAACTTCACCATTGTATACTGCACGATTACTGCTTTTGAAATACACACATATCATGATATTTCAGGTTATCATACATTTCCATAACCATTACAGGGAAAGAATAATAACTAAAATCCTTATTATCAATGCGTCTAGTTATATATACAAGTATATATGTGCTGAGAGAGAGAAAATTTTATTAATACATACATTTATCTATTAGAAAAATATTACATGCTCAACAGTTTTAATATTTTATTTGTAAATCCTTTTGGTAAATATAGTTGGCAGTGTTTGAAAAATTGAAGTTAGGTATCAAGACTTTTAAATTAAATGTAACTTGCTTTTTTAAAGAATGTTTCTCATAACTCATAAAATTTTCAATAATGTAAAATCACTATCGAAATATCTTTCCCAATAAAATGTTCGTATTTTACTAGAAGAAAAAGATTATTAAGATAAAATATAACGAGTTAAATTTGAGTGCAAAGCCAATTATAATTCAAAAATTACCGATATACATATATTGCACGCTATGTTCACCATACTAGACTAAAAATAAACTCAAAAATCTTTAAAATTAAATAAGAAGAATATTTTCTACATTTCGATATTTAGTAAAAAAATTACTTGAATACATGCAGCATATACTAAATACTGAAATTTTATTTCTTATAAATTGAAAATTCCATTAATTAATAATATTTTGAAGTAAGAATAAACTATTCCTGTACTTTGGGAAAAAAGTTATTCTTTAAAATCTATAATTCAACAGAGAGTTTCGGATTCAACGTCTTTTGGGAAATCAAACAATCTTCTTGACCAGATTTTTTTGATAAACATAGACACTTTAAAAATACAGACGTTTTTTATATTTCCTCAAGAGAAAAGAACAAATCTCTTGTCCAAAAAAATCAAAAATGTAACAAAACCAATAAAATAGTTAATCAAAACTACATTATGAAACATACATTCAATAGTTAAAAAAGCATAAAGGAAATGAATAAATAGAATTAATGTAAGTTGTTTTCCAACATTGAAAGGAACATTTTATTTAATATAAATATAAGCCGATTATATAAAATAGGAATAAAAAAAAATACTATTCGAAATAATAAATTCTTGATAAAAAAAGATTTAAACAATTTTAAATTATTAAGACTACTTTAATTAAGTTATAATTATTAATAGAAGCTCTCTCAAATACGACAATAGTTTTTTTTAAAAAATAATTACATATTCATTAAAATTAATTTAGTTACTTTATGTTTAGAAATATGCATATATATACATAAAAATTGAATTTTAGTAAGAAAATAAGCAGGTGAAAATGAAACAGAAATAAATAAAATTATAAATATAATTTTATGAAATTAGATATTCTTCAATTGCCTTAAACTCCCGATAAATTGCGTGAAAAATAGGTTTTGAAAATTGCAACTTCATTAAGAATGGTTTTACAATATAATAGAGCAATACGTAATTGAATAACATCCACTCAGTAAAGCGCCAACTAAATTTAAAGTGAAGATTGGAAATAAGAACAGTTTTGAAATAGAAAATGAACTTTACTAACTATAAGGTAAACTAAAAAGTTCTTGCCGTTTGTGCATTTCCATTGAAAGAAATGAGAATAAGTATGCAAATTCATGTAAGACGTGATTGAGAAACCGTCAGTCGAGAGTAGGAATATCAGTTGTTACAAACGCAGGTCCACTGCTCACATTCATCAATCGGAACACGTACAGTAGCGAAACGAAATGGACGTATCGAAGGAGCTGGTTCGGGGTTGTTTACTTTACAACCTCAAAGTGGGCTTATCAGCCCTTTCATCAAGTCACCGAATATGTCAAGCGTTTGGGGATAGAGTTGTCAATGAACGTACGGCAAGGCTTTGGTTTCAAAAATTCAGGTAGGGAGATTTGTCCCTCTGTGATAAAGCTCGAACAGGACGACCACAGGCCTTGGCTGACGAAGCCCAGCAGGCGGCCATTGAGGAAGACAGTAATGAAACGTGTGGTGAACTTGCCAGACAATTCAACACTTCCAGTGAAACGGTTAGACTTCACCTGCACCAGTTAGGTAACGCACAGGCTGAGCAAGTGTGTACCTCACACGCGGTTGGAAGTAGATAAACAACAAGGAGTGAAAGCCTGTTTATCGTTACTTTCTCGCCACCGTAGCTCATCCATATTAAGTCGGGCCCTGACCAGTGATAAGAAGTGGGTCCTGTACGACACACCCAAGCGTTCCAAACATTGGTTGTCACTCCAGGATACTGTCCCGCACAGCGCAAGACCAACTATGCACCCACTCAAGATTATGCTTTGTGTCTGGTGGACTTGTCGTCAAGTGATTCACTACGAGTTGCTACCAACGGGCCAAACGGTCAGTGCGGACCTGTATTCACAGAAATTAGAACGTGTATAACAAGCATTCCATCAGAAGGAGATAGCACTGGCTAATCGAAAGGGTGTACTGTTATTGCATGATATCGTGAGGTCGCATGTCGCGTGGGTGGCCGGGAATACGATACAGCGACTTGGTTGAGAGACTGTGCAATCCTCCTTACTCACCTGCCCTTGCACCATCAGATTACTACCCCTTCCATTCCCTGGACAATCATCTTCGTGGTAAATCCTTCACCAATGAAGCAGACGTGCGCTAAGCTCTCACGGATTTCTTTGCGTCCCACAACCCCGAGTTTTACCGCAAGGGGATTGAACAACTGGAGACACGTTGGCAGAAGGTGCTGGATGCCAATGGTGATTATTTCGAGGACTAACAATAGGCTACGCTGACTGTATGTCATGTTCATTTGGGTCATTAAAAGTAGCAAGAACTTTTTTGTTTACCTTGTATTTTTGAAATTATTACTGTTTTAAAGCAAATGAGGATTTTTAAAGGCAATGTAATAAATTCACTTAATGAATATCAAATATATAGTGAGAAATAAAATATTTGCTGTAATACTAGTTTTATAAGATAATTTTGAAGTTTTTTGAATTTTTTTTTTTAAGGAAACATATTTATTGAAAATGCTTTATAAGTGTATTTTCCCTCAAATTTTTGTTTCGTAAAAATTATTTCAAAAGTGTATGAATGTGTTTTCAGCTTAAAAGCTTTAAAATCTTCCATGTTTATCTGTTTTCAAAACAATTGAAACAAATTTTGATGTTTTGTTAGCACCACACTTAACTTTTACGGTAGAATTTGTTTACCATATTTGTTCAAGCCTCTCCAAATTCTTGGAAATCTTGAAGGGAAAATATATTTTTTTAGCAGAAATTTCGGGTTTGAATCGATTTACAAAAAAAGAACGCCTTTCCAAAAATTGATCAAAGTGGCAGCAAAAAAAATTGGTATTCTGTAGATTGGAGTTTAGTTGCAGTAAGAAAATAAAATAAATTTACCTGAAAAATGATAAAAATTGCTTATAGCTATGAATTATTAACATGCATACATTTCTATTAAAACGCTAAATGTTTCATCAAAGAGAGCTTTTATTACGGATGAGTTTAAACTTCAAGTGAAATATATATGTATATTTTTAACAAAAAGGATAATTCAAGTCTCTGCTTGAAAAAAAAATGCTTAAGGATATTGTTTTCAAGTTTCACTATATTTCTTTTTTGACTGCTCATTTATGTTTCTGCTGTTTGAAAAACGGATCAGTGCAATTAAAGCTGAATTGTTTATTTTTTATATTGATTAATGAGCATGAAATCAGAATTACATAATTTGTGTGATATTTACATTTTTAAAAACAAATAGTTTTGGTCGCCAAGTTGAATATATTATTTATTATTGTATCTTTTTTTAAACTCAGATTAAACAGTTCAATTTCTGTAATACGCGTGTAAGAAATTCTATATTTTTTATATCCATCGTCAAAATAATTTAATTATATATAAAAATATGCTTACAAATTTTCTAAGCTATTCAAAAACGAAAGCAATTTTTGAAAATTATTATGAGATTTAAAAAAACGTATGATATACAATAGAGTTACCTCAAAAAAGTGCTTACAGAATGAATTATATTTTAGTTTATATCCCCTGACATACATTCAAAAACAAATAGTTTTACACTACACCTTTTTTTCTTTGAGATTAAAGGAATTCATTAGGAATAAAACAGAAAAACTCTCCTGGGATGGCACATTTGTTTCGAAGGCTGCAGTTCTGCGAACATCAAACTAGTGGTGATTGTCGATTAAAATAGAAGCGAAATATATCTTCGAGAATTTTCCTGTGGGGTTTCAGATTGCCGGGTAAAATTCTCCGAAGTTCACTTTTAACCTAACGTAACCAATCTCGCTAACCAACTCTCTTGCGTCCTTTACTTCTTAAACGAAAAGCTCGATCACTTTGATTTTATTTTTCTGATAATATGTTTCAACTCCATCAAAAGGTTTGTGTACTCAAGAGATCAAATAAATTAAAGAATTATAAATTTTTAACTGAGAGAGAGAAATCCTTATGTACGCCCAATATCGATTTAAAATAAATATTGTGAAGTTGGTAACTGATTATAGCATTGTTGAAACTTGTTCAGATCATTATAAATTGCAAAATTTTATTACACTCTTTGCTCTTGGTAGTCATAAAAAATTATTAACGCATTAAATATAATATATGGATTTTTAATTAAGATAACTATATAATACTAAGTTTAGTCAGCATCTGCAGATAAGTTCGCAACCTTGTAGCTGGAGGCTTTGTCGTGGTTGTTGGTGAATTTGGATGCCCAGAATCAAAAGAAACATTTTAATAAAATCGACATCTTTATTTGACTTTCACATTGCTATCAAGTTGTTATTTAAGCAAAGGGAGCTATGATATTAATTACTAACTTAAACATCAATAACAATTATTAAATTACATATTTCGTTGATAAGATTCGACGTAGTGCTAATGATCCTGGCTTGTATAATCTAGTTTCGTGGGGGGGGGATAATAATATTAATAATAATAATAAACGTAAGATCTCTCCTTACTTAAATTTCGATAGTTTCTATTATTATAATTCTAACACTCTAACTTCAATATCAGATTGACAATATTAACCACATCCTCTTTCTTCACTTGACTTTAAATAACAACTCACATTAGCCTATTTAATAGTTAATCCACAAAAAGCAATTATATAATCTTTATAAGTAATTGAAAGAATTTTCCTTGAAGGATTAATAAGAAACGCGAATAGAACCTGGTACAGTTTGAGTACAACTTTATATATCTATTTATACAATAATGGGGTTTTCCAAACTGTACAGTAAAAGTATATATATATTTATTTACTTAAAGGAGAATATATATGTGGTGAGAGAGAGAGAGAGAGAACGGGCTGAAACGATTATTTTAAAATGTAGTCTTATGTAATTATACGAAATTTACAACGCGTTTTTTAAAAGTTTTCTTAAAATATAAAAAAGGCTAAAATGTACTATTAATAAAAATATGTAATGAAAATTAAGTGAAAAATTTCCCAAAAAATAATTAATTTATATAAATTAAACATCAATGTTATGTGTATTCGATTTAATCTGTCCTTTCATAACATAATCGAGTATTTTATACCATGCTAGCATATCTTATAAAGCTATTTTTCAGTTTTCGCATGCAATTAATATATTCTAAGAAATTACTAATTTACCCATACGACTTTTTTTGTTCCAAAAACTTAATTTCGTTCTTATTGTTGAGTAAGTTTCAAAACTTTATATCCCTATAGATCAATCAAAGTGTCTTAATTACGTGAGACTAAATTTCATTTAAAAATGGAAATTTCCTTTGCCTTACAAATTATTCAATGTTCACTATTTATCAAAACTTCGTGGAAATAACTTTCACTTAAAAATCGTCAAAAACAATAAATTTCCCAACCAAGTTATAATAAATAGGACATTTAAACCAGGAAAGATCATGACCTGTAATCTGAAACGGACAATGCTATATGCGTCGACTAGTCTCAATTAAAAATTAGTTCTTAATGAGGTAAATGAGAATGAAACTTAAATTTCTGATACTTTTTTAATTTGTTATGATTAAGGGAGTACGTGTTGTCCATTCAATGAAAAAATAGCTCATATATTAATAATTCAGCATTTTAGAACTTTTATCTATTGATTAAATAGACAAAATAGTGCAATACAGCATGAATTTTTTTTTCTCTTATTTTGAAAATTTGGTTCTTTATATAAATGTATTTCTTGATTTTGGAACTTGGCCATCTTTAACAAAGACTAAAATTGCAATGGGCTTCACAAATTATAAAAAAAACTCTATTATAAATGAAGCTGTGAGGATATATTTGGGTAACGTCACACAATTAAAATTATCTCAGTAAGAGATTTTCATTAAATAAACAACTCCTTTTCTGAACAAATGTACACAAGAACAGAGGTTTGTATTTGTAGAAATTAGAAAGGAAGAACAGAGTATATAAGATATATTCGGAGGTGAAAAGGCTGCATTTTGTATTCAAGACTTCTCTAAGATATCTCCTACTCCAGAAGCAAATATGTCAAGGAAGGGGTCTTATAATGATGAAAAATACAGTATAAATTTCATTATACATATACAGAAAACCTTAATATATATGTATATAGAGAGATATCGAAAGAGAGAGTTTTTTCTTAAATGTACGCTGACTTTTATCAGTATTTTCGATGTATTTGTTTTTAATTACCTATTTTGAACACAATATGTCAAAGATTTAAATCATTGTGTGTATAGCTTTAAAATGTTATGTTATTATTTTAGAAATTAAAAGTATAAATTCTAATTCTAATTTTATTATTAAAGTACCAGAAATATCATTTTAGACATTTGAATACTTTCAGTCCCGCCTAGATGGATAATTGAACCAAGTGACACCTCAGCTGTAGCGGGGCGTCCAGCAAAAATAGATTGCCAGGCTGATGGTGTTCCGCTACCTCATGTTCGATGGAAAGTATCATCTGGTAAGTTATGTTCCTTATTATTTAAATTTGAAGAATATGACTATAAATTTTATTTAGCATTATATGAGGATCTGTCAAGACAAATGAAGAGCATATCTTTCCAGCTTTCTCAAGTACTTAAATTAATTTGCCTAATCTAAACATTATGTGTTATATTTTTGACATGAAACTCAGATATTAATATTTCATAATTGTTTTTTGGAAACAATTCAAATATTTACATTGCAACAGACCGTCCAACATATGGAATGCAACACCACAGTCATGGACGGTAATTTTTTTTGTGTGGCACCAGGACTGGATACCTATATTCTCGGTTAAAATAATAAAATAATGCCGGCTAAACCACGGCCTTAGCTGTTTAGCTTCTACGGCCAGAGTTATAAATATGTATAAACATGAAGTATACCACTATAAATATATTTGCAATGAAATGGTTTAAACTAAAATCCTTGCTTTGGGAAAGAAAATACACATATAAATACTTGGAGAATAAACTCTATAACTTATTAAACTGTAAATAGGATCACAAGGTCTGAAATTCCCTTGAGCAATTCAATTGCATTAACTATTTGCGTACCTGCGTACATTGAATACTCTATAAAAACAACAATCAACGTTTCTATTTAGTAACAGCTTATTTATATAGATATTTCATCTGTAGAATGTAACAAAAGCATTTTTTTGGTACTCTTAAACTTTTTTTCATTTTAAAATTGTTTATATTTCATGGAATATATATATATATAAACTGTAAGCATAATGATATAAACATTTAATTATTTTAATATTACTTTTCATTTTAAACTCTTTGACTCAAAATAGGATTGGACCATTTACTCAAAAAAATGCTTCGTATTTGAAACAGTTTCCATTACTTTTTTATTTGGTATGATGGAATTTTAAATGGGGAAGAAACACGTGGATCTAAGTAAAAATTCTCATAGAAATCATATTAGTTTCCTCTACCATTAAAAATAATTTGTTGATTGGAAGTATAAAATTTCAAACTGGTTCCTAACTAAAGAGCCCTACATACATTTTACTTTCTTCCAATCAGCATGCTTATTAAATAAATTATTTAGAGTTTATTTATTATACTTACAAAATTCCGAAGAAATATTGTTGGAAACCACTGACTATAAAATGTATGGTTAAAATAAGCCATACTATTAGTTTTTTTTTTTGAAAGAATTTGTTTTACGTATACAAATATCAACACAGTGATGAGTACTTCACAGAAGAAAAGTAATAGAGCTGTTAATATTTTCGTCTAATACTATTAAGGAAAAATAAACATGTTAAAAGTATGATTACACAGAGAATATCTATAATTACACTGTCAATTATTATTTTCCCCTAATGAACTTTTACATCCGGGAAGTTTTAACAATTCGTTGAATGACATGGATCCCGTATAAAAGTATCCATTACATGTTCTAAATTAGATTACTAAAGAACGTCTCTTTTTTTTAGATAATGTTTCATTGAGTTTGAGTACTTTTAGTTTCACTCGCAACCACTTATTTACACAAACAATTTAACAGCAATCTCCTTCCTAATACTTTGTGATTTTAGACATAAAAAAATAAGTCCAAACCTCTTTTTTTACCTTTCCTATTTTTTAAGTAAGATACAATAAACTTATTCAAACTTATAATTTTTAAACAATTTTCCCCAAAAAAAAAAAAAAAAAAAAACATTTGTTGTATTGCTAGATTTAGTTTAGTATCCATGTTGAATAACAAAATTTGTATCTATTTTACTGGGGAAAAAAATCGATTGACTACTCATTCTTTTTTGTACAACCTTGAGAAATTCCTTGCGGGATATTTTTTTCTAAATGTAATTAAAATATTTTCTTCAATATACTATAAACAAATCATTCAAAATCAATAATAACATGAAAAATGTTTTATTTTTAAATAAAATTGTGTCTTTGATCTTGATTGCGTATTTTCTTTTATGCAGGACCTTTAAATTATTACAGCTTCATAGTCTATAACCTAAAGTTATATAAATAAAAGTCGAATGAGAAATGTATTTTAAGTTCCATACGTAGTCCACAAGTATCAACATTGTAATATATTCACTACAGTCTTATTATTTTTCTCCAATGAACATAATATTTAATAAAAAGATATTTATACATTACTCAGACTGTTTTGAAATTATTTCAATGTATTGACAAATAAATACTTAAAATATAAAATGTTATATTAAAGGGAAATTTTTTCATTTGACTGAAGAAAAATTCCCTTTTGATGTTTAAATTTATTCCTCTGTGTGTTTATTTACAGGTGAGCCGCCGGAAAAATTCAAAACTATAGTTAGCAGTTCCCATGTTCATATCCTCGTAAATGGTTCATTAAATTTTCAAAGTATTGAGACATCAGATTCTGGATTTTACCTGTGTGAAGCTAATAATGGAGTGGGAACAGGATTAAGTACTGTTGTACGCTTATCTGTTCACAGTAAGTTTTTTCTTTCCTTTTAATATAAATTATACCCCACGAAGCAGTCCAAAACCTGGTATGATTATAAATATCGTACCATCAATTTTTAATATCCACACATTTACGCATGTATATCATCTTTAATGTATGCATTTATATATATAATGCATACTTCGTGTACGTGATATTTATGTATAAGATAAAAAATAATGTATGTATTAATATTTTATAACTATTTAATTATACATATTAGAGAATTTTGCTATTTTCATATTGATAATATGTGCACGCATGCGCACCTTTGAGTGTGCGCGCGGTGCGTGCGTGTCGTCGAATGTTTTCATTTGCACTAAAATGTATAATGTTTTTAAAATAATAAAGTTTGAATATTAAAATATCTTCAAATGTCTACATTTTATGATGTTAATTACTAACAAAAGATATTGTACTGTGGAAAATATAAGATATAAAATTACAATTACCCACTGTTAAATATTTTTTGACATAAGTGAATAAGTAGCAGTATTTATAATATTTCTTACGTTTTTTATAATACGCGTTACGACTTATTAAAAGATACTTTTATTAACTCAAGTATACTTAATTAAATGGTCGCATTTAAGTAATACTTAAAATAATTTATTTGTTTTGTTTTTTTCATAAGAATTCGATCATTAATAAATGCTTTGAAAGTAACATTTTTGCTAATAAAATAGTAAAAATCTTCTTTACTTATTCAAAATCATCAATTTAAAACCAAATAACTTGCAGCGTAGTCTTTAAAGTACGCTTCTCGAATAAATTACTAAGCAAATATTCTTCTATTTATTTAAGGTGCGCCTCAATTCCATTCCAAATACACGATGATGACAGCAAGAAAAGGAGAAAGAGCCACTATGGAATGCCGGGCTTTGGGCGACAAGCCTATGTCTTTTTCGTGGAAGAAAAATGGAGTCATTTTGGATCCTGTTACAGAACTACGGTAAGTTCAGTATTGATTACACGGTTATTAAAATATCTTGAAGTGTGGAATGACATGCCTTGGAATGAAATTAATTTAACTGTCAGGGAATCGAAGAATATTTTATACCTGATTATTTATTTATTGCACGGATTTAAAATTCTTCAATATCGTAACAATATCTAGAAATGATATTCTGCTGAAAGGCAAACCCGAATATTTCAATTACATTTTAATACTCTTAACGTTGAAATCTGCAGATTTTTGAGAAATAATCCTTGTATAATTGAAAGCAATTTTAAAGATGGAAATAAAATGCCACTTAAAAGAATTAAACTTCACTTTATTTCACAAACATGAAATTTATGCACACACACACACATTTCTGTGTTTTATTTAAATTAACTCTCACAACTGATTAAAAGAAATATATGTTACATATTTTAAAAACTATTAGTTAATCTGAACTTTTTATAAAAGATGAAATATAAAGTGATGCCAGGATTTGGACGACGCACCTCATTTTTTTTTTTAATTTGGCCAATTGGTAAGTAGACACATGAGCTGGCGTTCCACTCTTCAAATTTTCACACTAAGCTATCGTGAGGATTTTGAAAACTGGCACAAATCTGTTGTGCCTGAACCCCTCTACATGGGGTGTCTTCAGTGGTACCGTGATTCATTAGATACGAGTTCGTGACCATGACCACTTGTCTAATGGGGCTACAAAAATTATTTTTTCAAAGAAACTTATGTTAGTGGAAATTTAATGAAATTAAATAAATTGATATTTAGTTGTCAGGTGTATTATTTTGTGTAATGCAATTTAAGATTTATATAAAAAGGATTACTATTTTTTTATTTTATATATACTTTAAAGTCATCAATTATCTTACTTTTCAAACCATAAAATATCAACAGTTTTTCTTTTTAAAAAGTAGTTAGGTATCAAAATCGTACGATTATATTATGTAAAAAAGTAAGTTACTTGCATATACAGTGCACAATAATAATTTGTTTAAAATTATCTTTTGATGGATTTTATTAAATTTATGATGTTCTTGAACTCTGTAACATCTTACGTGTTTATATTATTATTCTAGTTTACCCATTAAACCGGAAATATCATTTTAACCACAACTTTATCTCCCGAAAAACTGTCATTTTAGCAGACTTGAAAATAAGATGTTGTAATAATACATCAGCCTCTTATTCAATCCATTGAAGGGATTAACTAACCGAAAGAATATGATTCTCAAGGCTTTCTGTCAAGAAAGAAATCATAGTTGAGATCTCCAGAACGTAAAAAGAAAAGAAAAAAAACAGAACAATTTTTTGTATTACCAACTTTGTATATTTTATTGAAAGCTTACGGAATAATATATTTTATTACCCTATTTTAAAGCTATATGGGGGACATAACAGTACAATACTATTTTTCTTGAACTTAAATTACTTAACCTTAAGTAATACAGGTTAGAAATAACTGTTCATTGGATGGCAATTAGGAATTAATCATACATTAATTTAAAAGAGGAGCCATCAGGAAACGTGATACACAGGCAGGAATTATAACAGTGGTTGAATCTCTAACGTTCTAATGAGTCCCGGCGAGATACTTAGCATAGCACTTCAGGGACCACTCAACTTAACTCTAACTACTAAATTGGACAAGGTTTGATGAGTAATAACTTTTCTACGCAAGTTCGCAACGAGTGATTGCAACAAACATTCCCGAGGTGGATATTTATAAATTAAACATTATCTTTATAATTAGCAACTAGCTACATTTACTTAATTTTCAGACAATAATAATTGTCCGTTTTCACAAACAAGATTATTTCAGCGACAATTATTAATTGTTAAACTAAGTAGCATGTGAAAATAAATTTAGATATAAATATATAAAATTGAGGAAATAATTTTAAAAAAAAACATTCTAACTAGCAAAACATTTTTTTGCGCAAACAAATATTTACAAATAAATTAAATATGACAAAAATAATTAACTGAATACATTTTCGTTATGATTTAATCCTGTTCGAAACGATATAAGAATTTGTAATGAATTACTAAAAAAAATATTATTCTCAATAGTTAAAACAAAAGAAATTTTATTTGAAGAATTAATTATAACTGAAATCCAAGCACACAATTTCTTATTACATTATCATGAGCTAGTTTTAAAAGATTTTGAATCGACATATTTACGTAATCAATCTGAATTGCCTTAATATACATTTTTTTTTATAATACTTATATAGCACAACTCTTAATCATGAATTAATTTCTTTTTGGCATTATAATTTTTCAAAACAGTTTACTTTACGAACTTAAATAGTCAAAAATTAAATTTGATTGTTAATAAAATCTGAAAATAGTGATTAAATTGCACTGCTTTTTACGAATTTTATAATTATGTTCCCTGCAACAAATTTCTTTTATATACGAGGATTCAGTAATTAAGTAATTAATATAAAGAATGTATTTTTTGATTAGGATCAAATCATTGCAGTATTGTTTAATGCGGTGTTTCTCTAACTGGGGGTACGTAAGTATATCAAAAAGTCAAAAACAAAAGAATTTTTAAATAATACTAATTTATTGAAAGGAACTAAGTGAAGAACACTTTTAATAATTACCAGTGACCCTTTGGATATGGCACAGAATTATATACAGAATTTAATACTTATCTTTTATAAATTGTATGGTTTATAATTTGCCGTATTGTGTAGCTTTAGTGTCGAAGTATGTTATTTTTGAACCCATACATTGTTATTGTATGGAAGGGGGCGCGATGGAAATTATGATTGAAATTTGAGTCGCAAGTGTAAAAAAAGTTTGAGAAGCACTGGTTTAATGGGAGCATTTAATTCCTTTAATTCTAGATATACCCAATATTAATGCTGGCTATAAAGATCAAGATAAAATATAATATTTTTAAATTGTAACAGACTATAATTTTATATACTGTAATAGAATTAGTACATGTATGAACATCGCGAATTCATTCGAGTAACATGTTTTACTGTCTATCATAAAAAAAGTTATGCATATTTCGTAACTCTTTTTAAAATGACAATTAATATTCTTAGATCCTAAACAAATGATTATGAAACGGCATACTTCTATTTTATTTAATTACACATACTTACTGAACTTTACCAATATAACTACAAAATTTATATTAACTTACTATCTTCTAATAATAACGCAGAATTTCGATTACAATTGAATAACCGAGAATAAAGAGAATTTACTCTGAAGGAGTCATTGAAGTTACAATGCTACACGAAGGACATAAAATGTGTGGATATTAGAGCTATTCAGCAAATACTTAAATTGACTCAAACTCTCTTTTTTTTTTAAAAAAAAAAAGGGAAAATAGATTTTCTATTTTTATTTTATACAGTTGAATATCTTTCATAAATTCTCAAAGCTTTATAATCTTTAATGTGCATACACAAACAGATAAACTTCAAGAAAAAAAACATTTAATGTTTAATATATGGTTTTACAACACACATGCAGACAAATGCAAGAACGCGCAGGAGTAATTTTTTAGAACTATTGATCGTATTTTATTGGAGGATATAACTCCTTTGCTTAATAAAGGTTATGTTTTTCCCGATAAATTGGGATCCAATTAATGCAAAAAGTATAGTAGCATTCAGATTTTTTATAGCTATTTACCAAAAAAAAGAAAGAAAAAGAAAATAAATATTCTTCCAAAAACTTTTTAACTAACTATTTTATATAGATAATTGCAATGCTAAAAATCGATTTCACATTATTTATGTTTTTCAACAAGATAATCATTTTATGGGAGTTATTAAATAAACAACTTATTGACGTTACTTCTCAGTTTAATTTCAAAGTTCTATTTTACTTCTACATTTCTGTAATTACTTCGCCTCATTGAATTTTAATTTCATTTACCACGTAAACTTGAATACACATTAACTAAGCAAAGTATTCCTTGGAATGTGTTACGAAAATCTCCATAAATTATATTTGTAAATAAACTTTACAGGCTATCTTGCAAGCTAAATGTATTTATTCTATGCTAATAAACAACTAACCAATATCATTGATTTCTCGAGACAGAATGTGCTACAAAATGGAAACGTTTCATAATAAATTATTCCAGGAAATTTCAAGCATAAATTTCGAACAAACTATCCCCCATGTGTTTCGCTGACATTTCCGTCTCTATACACCACATTCAATGCGATTAAAATATTTACCAAGGAAGTATCTTTCTAGGCATCTTATACATAATTTATTTTCGACAGATATTCACAACTTTCCGAGGACACTCCGTTAGGAGGCCAATCAAGTCTTATCATTGAGAAAGTCGAGAAAAAGGATTCAGCTTTATTCACATGCTCTGCGGTTAATGATTATGGGGAGGATTCAAAGAACCTACAACTCACAATACAAGGTAAGATACCGTAGAATTTGAGAGAAAGGTAATAAAATATTTAAATGGAGTTGAAGTTAATGACTCACTACTTTCAGGAAGACAACCCATTATTACCACGTATTCTGCTTTTAATAATGGTTCTTTAGATTATAATAAAATATTCAACACCTCGAAGATCATAGACACTTCCGAAGACTAACTTCGTGATTGCAACTTTTAACTCATTTTATTCTATGAGAAGTACGTAGACTTGTTCTGAAGGAAATGACGGCAGCTAAAATCCATATTCAACCGCAAACCGAATTTTATTTCTAGATTATGCTCAAGTCCATGCGTATAGTTTGCGTGATGAAGTGGTTTAAAGAATTTCAACTTCAGTGCTGAATAAATTTAAAATATTAAAAATTAAAAGCAAGTTTAGTCTTTTGAGAGCACTATTAATTATAATATTATGAACAGATGAAAAATATATCATTTTTATCCGTACTGTTTCAAAAAATAAAACCAGAATTATTGTATTAAAACTGAAAAAAAGAGGATATATAACTGATTTAAAAGATGTTTAAAGAACGGATGAGATATACATCTTAATTCTTAAAAGTTATTTGATGAAAGTATGTTTAAAATTATAAATATGCATATTACAAATCAAAAATTATCTTTAAATTAATTGGTATCCCTAAAATATTAATATGCCCTTTTGATGCAAAATATGTTATATTTGATTTTTTTTCATATCCTTCATACTTTGTCAACAATACATCTTGTTGAATCTTAAAAAAATTGATAAATTTAAATTCAAAAAAAAAATACAACATTATTATTTTTAAAAAAATGAATTATTTCACATAAGGAGATATGCATTTTAACAATATCCCCTATTTTTTACATTTGATTTTATTAACATACTGTTTTTTTTTTTTCATTTTTATTAATCTTTTCATTCTAGAACATCGCTCAAGTGTAGAAATTAGTAATATAATATTTATAGTCTTAAAATATGAAACACTTAATATAAATGATATAATACTTACATATAAAATATTTAACAAACAATTTCATTTTTAGATAAAATCAATTATTTTTCTAGATATTCCAGATGCTCCTCAGAGTACTGAAGTTCATGATGTATCCAGTAGAAGCGTAAGACTTTCATGGAGTAAGCCGTTTGATGGAAACTCACCAATAACACAATATACTGTAATGTGGAGACAAGTTGGAGGTGAGATATTAAACTTATTAATATAAAATATAACGCTCAGTTTCTTTTATATGTGTAAGATAATTATCTTCGAAAAAGCGGGTAATATGTTACTGGGAAGGAAACAATGAACTTCGAATTAGGGGGCATATATCGTATAAGTCCAGCCTCAACGATCTTCGATTTTTGTTTTATCAATTATTTTAAGCGTAAGATAATGAACAAAGCTTAAAGCAGGGAATTATAGAACAGGGATTTTTACGATCAATACGATGAAAATATTCAGCACAATGGAAAGGTGTTGCATATTTTCAAACATAAAGTCAAAGCTGACATAAGAACACGTAAAACGCCACATGTTATCGCAGGGTAAATTGAGAGTGAGGTAAGTTAAATGACCTAGAAGAAAAATCATCTTCAAGTGACGATGATATTTCACCGTGAAGAAGAAAAAGGACAGAAATTAGAATACGGATAATAATACTGGCCCCATGTGTACGGTAACTGGTTTGTAAGTGTACCGTTTGATACTGTGTAGTTGCAATTATGAGTGTGGTCTGTCCATCCACCTACTTGAAAGTAGGATTCATAGTTAAATCAATGTACTGAACATACACTTACCATTTAATCAATGGTAAATGTGTGTGTTTTATTCAATGCTTGGTGTCAATTTCGATCTGATAAAATAATATTGATTTCAGTTCATATGTAGAAATGTAAGGACTTGCTATACTCTAATAAAAAAGAAGTTTAGAGTCTGTTGGAGTAGTCGCAGAGTGGTTGCATGGTAAGATATTACGATGAACGAATAGGTGGAGCTCCAAATTTTGATAGAAGTTAACTAACGGGTTTGTTATTGCTTTCCACGTACGTTGGTTTCCATTAGTTCATTGGTCCAAACTGTGCGTGTGTGTGTGTATGTTTTTGCGAAAATTGCTCCACGGTCCTATTTATGGGGTTGTGGAACTTTTGAAAGTGAAAGCACATATTAATACATGTGAGTAAGTTTGCGTGTTTATGCGTCAAGTTTAGGATGCACATCTTTAAAGCTGGGAATGAAACTAAATTTTAATCTAATTAGTTAATATTTATATAAGAATAATGCGAAAAGAAACGCGTATTAATAAAAATGAGAAAAAGCAAAACACACACGCAAACTTGTATTAACTCTTAAATAAAAGTTACACGTTAATAAGCATTTAAAATTTACTTTAAAATAAGCTCAAACAGAAAACTGCATTAAAGATTTAAAGGAATTTATTTTGATGAGAAACGTATAATACCGGAATTTCATGAAGTGAATTAATTTGTGAGACAATCTAAGTACAGAAAAAGCAGTGTAAATAATCTAGTTTTGTTCTCCTCGAAATAAAGTAGGTATTACTAAAAATATAAAACTCTAATATCTTATTTTAAATCTATCAAAGAATAATCCTAATTTAACTGTTAGAAAGTTACACTTATATGTAAATCCAATTTTTCAAAAATATTCATTTATTCATATTTTTTCCAATCGTTTGTTACAAACACATACATGTTTTCTTCAAAAATGCTTTTGAACGGAATATATTCTAAATAGTTTCAACAGTTCTGCAAGTAATATTTCCATACTGTTTTTTTTTTTTTTTGAAAATCCATTTAATCATTTTTAATCTCATTTTTATTTTACTCTGATACAAAGCGGAAAATTGTTACAGCTCTTAATTCCTATCTAACTCCAATAATAAATTATTTATTTCCTCCTGTTTTTAAATCTGAAATATTTAATACCTTATTTGGCAATGAAGACAGTTTCGATATACGGCAATATTTATCATCAGCTTAAGCGAATTAATACTCAAGTATTTTTATTGGATTTCATAAAATATTTTAAACTCAAATAGTAATATAAGATCATTTTAATGTTATTATTTTATAAAATTATGAAGCTATGATATATACATTTACGTAGATATAAAACAATTCAATTAAATATATCAGTAACATTCATAGATGAATCAGTACTTTTTATTTAGTTATTAGCTATTTATTATTTATATTTTTATCATAATGCAAAGTAGCATACATATTATTTTGTGATGTAAAAGAAAATTAATTTAAATAACTTAAAATATTGCGGTAGAGAACGAAATGCAATATATATTGTTAGTTTTTTTTATTTTTACATTTGAATTATACAAGTTTATTTTTCTCCGTAAGAACATACTTGGAGAAATGCACATAAGCCTTTCTTACTTTTCACAAATGTTCCTTATTAATTCTTTCATCTTAAGCAAAACATAGGTTGTCCTACATTTATCTGATATCAACCCATTGCTTCTTGTCAAAACACAAACTTTCAAACGACTTTAACGCCAGTGGGATACCTAAAGGCTATTAGGTGGTACAAGTACATCAAAGACAACTTTTAGTTTCAAATAACCTTTATTTTTGTTTCTTCCAGGCCAAGGCACAGGAGGTCCCCTGACAGTCTCTGGAACGGAAACAACGTTGGTAATTCGTGGATTAAAGCCCAAGACTCGTTATTTTTTTCGGGTAAAATGCGAAAACTCCCTTGGGGAGAGTCAGTTTGGCGCCGAAGTTGCTGTCACAACACTGGAAGAACGTAGGTATAGAGGCTTTTGTGTGGTATTCTTTAAACAATGTAGTAGTAATATCGGGATGATATATTTTCTTCCGATATTACTGCAGACGGGATAATGGATCTGAATATCATCAATACAGAATCAATGATGTAATGTATTCTATTAAGTAAAAAAAAACATTAAAACAAAGGTTGGTGGTGACTGCTTACTTGAGCGAAGTTTGTTTCTTCAGCAATTCTTCAAAACATAACACTTTTCTTTGCAAGTTTGATCTAATAGTAATACAAATCAAATATACTGTAATAGAGATATAGTTCTTTCATTAGAAAAATAACACTTAAAGGCAATTTTATCTTATTAAATTATCTTGAAAGGGAATCAAAAAATAAATTTAAGTAACCCTTAACTTCTGCATCATTTAATAAAATCAAAATAACCATTATATTTTAATTTAAAAATGCCTAGTGATGAATTTAGGTCAAATAATTATACACATAAATATGCGATTTTTATGTGTTTCTAGGAGTATATATATATATATATATATATATATATACACTATTAAAATCCGAAGGTAAACAAACGTATCTATGTATGAATGCATGTATGTATGTGCCTCTATCTTCTCACGAACCGTAAGATGCAGAAATTCGCGGAAAGTACCAAAATATCGGGAACGATCCGAGGAAGCCGTTTTGCCCATTTATATATATTCCTATATTGTAATTAGTTAAAAAGTTATAAATTAAAAATCTTAAAACTCCTAATTGGTTTAACGCCTGCCAGTTGTTTATTTGGCAAAGCTTCCATTCCGTTTCGGCCGAGCGGTGATCCGACGTTTTCCACCATCTTAAAATTGCCATCCGATTTTTACTTTTGAAATCAGACAAAAAATAATTACAGAATCGGAAGGATCATTTATTTCGCCACGACACGGTGTCATTTTTTTTTCAAAATAATGATATTTTCTATTTTTTTCGAATTTTTTAAAAAAGTGTTAAAACTGATGCGTTTTTATGAAAATTATTTCTAAATCCTTGCGTATGAATTTATTTTCGTGTTATTAAATCAATATTCTGTACTAATTAACTTCAAACCTTTTTCTTTTAGATCCCTTTATTTAAAAAATAAAATGACCAAAACTTTTTTTCTGCGATTTTTTAATAAATAGTCCAAATGTTTACTCAACATTGAATAACTTCGTCATTTATTAAAATTTTCATATGAAACTTTTTTCCGTCTGTACAATAATAGTATCCAACTTCTGTGCGAAGATTGAAAATATTGCTTAAAAATTACGGATTTTAAAACTTTTTTTGTGATTTTCGTAAAATAAGGTTTTTTCAAGAAATAATTTAAGCAGTATTTTTGTTCCAATTTTTCTTTAAAAATTATCGTTCCTTCCAATCAATGTGTGAAAATTTGAAATTTCCAATTAACACTTCAGCCCTGAAAAATAATGAAAACTTTAAGAAGACATTCTAAAGGCTTTAAAGGCTTTGCGCATGCGCGAGAATCATTTTTTTAGCTCTGTTTAACACCCAGTTGCCAAGGTCAAAGTGCTCTTCTTGGTGTTAGTTTGTGTAATGGAGAAAGGGGAATTCCCTTTTTTTTCATGCTCTCTATCATGGCTAAAGCTTTTTGCTATCAATAATAGTAGTTAATTCATTACAGATAAACGTTTTAAAGTGTTCTAGCTTTTATTTTTTTTATAACTGATAGTTTTCCTCATTATTAAAAAAATGACTTTTGTAAAAAAAGTGGAATAAAATACCTTAAAAAGATATAATTCTGAAATATATTTTAGTCACACAGTATTATTTTTTTTGAATGATTTTATACAGTGAATGTAAATAAATTTAAAGGCTTTTTTATTCTTATATATTTTTAATCTAACTTTCAAAAACAACGCTATGAAGAAATGTATAGTCCTTTCAATAACTAACGGTGAGAATTTTTGTATTTATTTTTTTAGAAAAATGATTTAAAATAATATATATTTTAAGAAATTAAAGCAATATATTTTTCTAATGGATTTAAATTAATATTTTTTTTTAATTAAAGGAATATTTCTATTATTTTATTATTAAATTAATTATTTGTTAATAAAAAGTATATCGCCTATTATTTTGGATAAAAATACGTTCTAGAGAGACATTTTAAGCTAACTGTAAGTAGCGATTGATTGATTAATGAAAATCTGAAAATTATTTTATTATTTTAGATTCCTAAAAACTATCTATTATTAAAAAATGATTACTTTTTTTTTACTCAAGCATCATAATAATTCTCTTTTTATTGTTTAAAGTTATTATTTTTTTACTAAAGCAATATTGTTTTTGATATGTCATGAGTAGAAACTTGAAGATAAATCTTATATCTGAGGGGAGAGTAATGGGAAAATAGTTCTACACTCAAAAAAGCCACTGTAACACCATGCTGTAGAAAGAGAAATGAAACCTGTTTGACATTATTAAGATCTGGAAGATATTTCGAAAAAGGGAATTGTAATGACGTTAATATAAAGGAATCACACACATACCAGGAACTTTGATAAATGAAGGTGAATTTCCATGGCAATATGTTATGCATTCGAAACAAATTTTAATAAAACACTCAAAATACTTAAAACAATCATTTAATAATTTTTTCTTTTATAAAGATAATTGCAGGAAACTTTTTTTCCCGTTTGTCGAATATTTCAAAAAATTCTCACAATTTTACTTGAAGATTTAAAATAGTAGTGACATTTTGTAATTTGAAAAATTTCTACTTTTCTGTCATTTTTCAACATACAACTATTTTTAAAAAGGCTACATTTTCGTTTTCGGGGACTAAAAAATTGCAACGAAAGAATTGAAAACTGAGTGAGTGATTTTTAAATTCATCCTGTTCGAGGGTTATTGGCGATGGACCTCGAAATTTTCAACCATGGTCAAGTGACGAGGATGACACCTGAGCTTTCACCCATCTCTCCTAATTAGTACACCGCACCAACACAAGAACAAATTTCGAAAAAGGGAGTTTTAATGACATAGTTAAAGAAATCACTCACATCGCGCGCATACGCACACACATAAGTGCTATCGTCCTGAGGGAAACAGGAAATTCCCATGGGGATTAGGTTATTTACTCGGTAAAAGTCCGTGCAACGCCGGGTTAAGCAGAGAGGAAATAAACAAAGTTTTTTTGAAAAATAATATTGGAAGTGTTGATTTTGTGAAGAGAAGGGAAAATTTTCTACGAGAAAGTCATGATACGCACTCATGGGCCGTGCACTCACATCGCACTTTTCACACCCACACAAAAGTGCTGGCGTCAGAAAGAAAGGAGGCAATTAACATGGGGATTAAGTTATACCCTCGGTAAAATCCCGTGCAACGCCGGGCTATGAAAGCTAGTATATATATACAGATATAGATATAGATATATATATATACATTACTATCGAAGGTTTGTGTATTTCAGGATTCTGGCATGATTTTAATATTTTTTTAAGATTTTAAAGCACAGATTAAATAACTTTCACAACTTTTTTTACTTCATGCAAGTCCCAATTTTTAAAATTTTTTGGGATTTAATGATGTTTTGGATGGGCAAAAAAATTACAAATCGTTCTCAAATGTGATACTCAACCTAATACCAGAAAGTAATTTTCAATTCAATAGGACTGTTATTCCTTCCGTAATATCCGTAAATTTAAAGTTCATATTTTTTCACAAAACTTTGAAACGTTTATAAGCGAGTGAAGAATACGGAATTAATGAAAAAATTATTTTTATCTCTATAAGTGAGAAAATATCTGTATTAGAACAGTAGAGAATGTGGATTATTGGCAATATAATAAGAAATAAGTTAAGGAATATAAGTTGAATATATATGATTATAAATGGACTCAGGTCCAAGTCAATGGATTTCCATGATGCAGAAAATTGACAGCGTCCATTTAAAATGATTATGCGGCATACTTAAGATTCCTAAGACACCTGCTTGCCTTGGGTGTTCAAGGCAAAATTAAATTCTTAGTACCATTTTGCATCGTTAGAGCCCAAGCGCCTCCCTCTGAGATGGAAACTGAGAGTTAAAATTACATTGCGGTGACTAGTATTTCCCTTTTATGGTGCCACACTGAAAATTGGTATCCGTTCCCGAAAAATGTACTAGATCTACAATGGTAAATACCAATCCGCAGCCCCATTAGGAAAAAAATTCGCTTATTTAACCTCCACTACTGGCCATTGAAATTGCTTCACCAAGAAGGCGACGTTCGAGAGAAGTGAAATTTAAACGAAAGGAAGAATATGGTGTCATATGCAAATGAATCGTTTTTCATCGCATTCAGACAAAGCAGGCGCTAATAGCGACATCTGCAATGGGTTTAAATGAGGAAATGTTTCAGCCGGTTTCTCATACACAAATTAAATTTGAACGTTGTTGACTGGTGAAAAGTTGTGATGTCTCACGTAAGTATCAGAAATGCGTACCAGCAGTTTCTAACTTTGATAAAGGTTGAATTGTTGCATACCGAGGTTGCGGATTGTTGTATCGCAGTATACTGCTCGCGTCTATCGATATACAGACTGTTAGCAGAATATGGAATTGATGGGTTCAGGATGGTAATACGGAACGCCGTGCTGCATCTCAACGGTCCCCTATCACTAGCAAATGAGAAGACAGACATGATACCAGCATGACCTTGATGAATCGTGAAGCCATGTCACGAGCCCTGAGTCAATAATTGGGGTCGTTTGCAAGGTAATAAGTGTCGGCACGAACAGATCAACGGTGTTTACAGCAGCATGGACTCTCAGTTCGAAGACATGGTTGAAGCTACCCATGGTGCGGTATCACAGACAAGAACGTCTTCAATGGTGTGATCAACGATGAACCTGTAATCTCAAATGTAAATGAAATTTCATCTTATGACATATCTTACACGAAAAACATGGGCTCCCATTAGTGTGTGTGGTTTTCGAGACACGCACGCACATATATATGTTACACGGTAAATACCATAAAGTATTAATTCTACCTCGATTGTTAAATAAAATCGAGGTGTATCTTGAGTTTTAATTGTTATTCTGAACACTTCTGTCATAGTCGTAATCCACAGTTATACATTTCACTCTGAATCTCTTAAACTTTCAAAAGAAGTCATTACATAATTCATATTGCCTCCATACTCATTGTTTCACCTCTTTAAAACTTGAATGTGCAATGTGCGTTGTTGCTATTCCGTTGTGAAATCTTCGAACCCACAACCAATTTTGAGGTGAAATTTAAAAAAGATTGGATTCGAAGAAGCTCAGGTGAAGAACGAAAATAATTTCAAACCATAACATTAATATTAGTAATTTACAACATTATGTACATATGTACAAATAAAATGTATAAGTATAACAAGACAATACAAGTATCATATTTGACCGGTCACAGTAATTCTTTAGCAAACTCACAAAAATTTGGGGCACTTCAATTTGCTTTCACTTACACCTCCATATATCTATATCTATATCTACATCTATATCCATGTCTATCTATCTATCTATGTATATACATATAGGGGGAAAGTTGGCGCCTTCAAACTAGTTTAACCCCACTTATTCGGTCCTAAGTCCGAAATTGCATTTTGACTCGCTAGGTTCTTATTTGTATTTCATTAGATTTGATCTTAATTTTTTTTTTAAATTTTTTATTTCCTGTTATGTACTATATTTTTTATAAATTTCGTCCATATATACATATATATATATATTTATATATATATATCTAGCTACATTTCTCTTTTTTGGTTTGTCATGGTTCCATGTTCTAGGTTCTTCCGGTCTGATCTTAAGATTCTTGGGATTTATTAGTCTTCTTTTTAATTATTTACTGCCATATATATATCTATATATATATAATGCAAAAAAATCAACAAATACTGTTTTGATTGACACAAAATTTGGCAGTAAAGAAGCATATATATTTATACATAAAACAAAATCAATAATTATATACAGAAATGAAGACAATATTACATTTTTGTAAGTTATCAGATAATGTCATTCTGGAGACTTTAACAGAATTATGTATAAAGTGAAAATAAACAGCATAAAATGAAAAAAAAGGACATTAATAGGGTATGTGTTCTCCCCTCATCTGTATGCAAAGTTTATCTTCTGACCATGCTTTCAATTAGGTAATCAACCACCACAGAATTAAGCAAACACCATTCTTCTTGTAGAGCAGTTTTCAGCTCAATAATAGTGGCTGGAGGTGGGAAACCTGAATATACAGCACGTCCGAGAGCATCCCAAAGATTTTCAATGGGATTAAGGTCGGGCGAATATGCTGGCCCCGCCATACGCGTAATCCCTTCACTCTCCAGGTAGTCATTGACGATGTGAGATCTATGGGTACCTGCGTCACCGTCCATTAAAACAAAAGTTGGGCCAACTGCGGCAGCGTATAATCTCACAATGGGCTCTAGGGCTTCATCTCGATACCGGGCAGCCGTCACGGAACCCCGTTTAAAGATGTGCAGGTCAGTTAGGTATTCTAATGAAATCTTTGCCCACACCATAATACTTCCGCCTCGGAATGCGTGATGTTCGGTGAAGTTTTGGGGCTGATTGCATGTTCCTTGCTTACGCCATATCCTTATACGCTTGCCATCTGGCTCCAGAGAAAATCTTGACTCATCTGTAAACATGACATTGCCTAAGTCAGACACAGTCCAATTGCCATATTCCCGGCACCACTTTAATCGTGCCCCTCTTGATTGGACGGATAAAGGAACACAGACTCGAGATACCCGGGCTTACAGTCCATTCATATGTAATCTTCAGCTTACAGTAGCTGCAGATATAACCTTACCAATGGACGTTGTATGAAGGTCGCTCTGCGTTTCCACTTGTCTACAATAGCAATATATCGATCTTCCGTGGGGGGTTGTAACCCTTGGGTGACCACATACAGGCCTTCGGACAACTAACTGGCTGTAAGGTTTGGAATAGTTTCCATAAACGTGAAATTACAGAATGATGAATGTTTAAGAAAAGAGCAACATCTGTGATCGAATGTCCACCTTTAATGCGCCCCACAGCATGCCAGCGCTCAGAATCTTCCATTCGTTTTCTGGAAGTCATAGAAACACGCATGTCTTGAAAACAAATGGTACGAAAGTTTTAAACACCTTCTATCAGCGCTTACAATCAACTTCTGTGACCCTTCATAAAGCTGGCTTCTTATAAGACTGCTCTTTTTGCATATTTCTTGACATGAAAGCACGATTGGATGTTACCTAACGTATTTGCATACTTCCATCTACCTCTGCAGCGAATTGCATCATTTTTACTTCTGATTGGCTTCCGGAAATTAGCATTTTCCTCTCTGTGATTAATTTTTGGAAGTGAGTGTATATGTATATGTTCAAGATGCCTTGTCCCTCATCATAACTTAAGAAAGATTAAACGGTTGCTAGATATACCAAACTGTCTGTCTTTTTAGATCAATTACAGCATTGCAATTTAGTTGCAAAACGGTAAATTTAGCGATTATTTCTCGTAAATGGTAATAAATACGAGGAAAAAAGTCCATCACAACGCTGTATTGCTTACTAATTCTCTATATATAAGAGAAAAGCGACTTTCTCATTCAGTCATTATCTTCACTTTCTCCCAACCAATAGGGGAATTTCTCTCTACTGGATTCCAAAATACCAAAATCACCCCTTCTTACCTACGCCTCGCCGGTCTACGGACATTCAGCAAAAAACAATATAAATTTAATTCAAAGTTTTCAAAATGTTACCCTAAAACAAATTCTTGATGCACGCTGGTATATGGGAAACCCAAATCTCAGAGCCGCGTGCAAAATTCCAACTATTAGACAAACTATCCGTACATTGGTTATTAGATTTTTCAAAAACATAGATAAACATTAAAGTTCATTCATTAGCGAAATCTCCTCCTATTTTTTTCATTTCTATTTCAGATGACCAAGATATATCTTGGCCAATCCTGATTTTAATTAATTTTTATTTTAAATGTTCTCTATTTTTATTTTTTTAATCTGAATATTTCTTTTCCAAGCTGCTCTGTTTAACTCCTTTAAACTGCAAGCCTACTCTGATTGGTTGATCCACGTCTTAGAAATAATTTACCCTATTAGCCGAACTCTCATCTCGGCCAATCAGAACGCTGCCCTTTCAGATCAACAAAACCTCTTCTATGTTTCTCACCCTTGAAACTTCGATCTTTAGCTGCACTCGGATTGGCTAGGATAGCTCCGTTCACTTTCAGATTGACAATGTGCGTGCATTTTTGAGCCGTTAAAATATCATTTTTCTTACTTGTAATTTCTTCCCCCCCCCTTTAATATATCATATTTTTATTAATTTTTAAATGTAATATTTTTAATTTATATTTTAATTACCCTGGGAAAATCGTAAAACATTATAGTCATCTAAAAGTACTCGATCGAAGATTAGAGCACGACAGGGCTATGTCCTCTAAACAGTTTCTCAATTATTAAAATCATTTCAACTCAGCTCCCCCCTCGAAGCCCCGCCTACTGGCCCACCGCTGTTTGTCCAATAGGCATGTAATACTCAACCAGCAAGATAATTCTACATCGTCGGCGCAACAACAAAAGCTTTTTTCTGCCAGATACGGGACTGAGGGCTTCTAGAAACCCAGAAGTCCACAGAAATATCCGTAGCATCCGTCGCATTCTCAATCATTCACTCACTGACCCATCACGATATCTCTGCAACTATTAGACCTACACACTTAAAATTTGGTTTACATGTTGCTTTCATAGAGTACAAATCCAGTACAGACAGAGTTTGAGGAAATCAAGTCCTAAAGAGTGTTTCGAAAGTTTAAGGGGCTTTAGAGATAAATATTCCAGTTTTTGAACTATTAGATCTACGGAAACAAAATTTAGAAGACACGTTCGTTTCATGTAGTTGAAATCCTTTATAAAAAGAGTTTAATGAAAATGGACTTTCAAGGATACGTTACGAGGGCTTACCTTGCACATCTCTGATGGTAAATAATGAACAAAATACGCATAAAATATAGCTAAGTATCTCAATTACCCTAAAATATCCATTGCTATTCATTCGAAATGCTTTAGGACAAAACAAAACTTTATAAAACATGTTTTCAGAAATATTTTGCTTAAAATATAAGCAGCGGAGATCCTTAAAATATTTCCTGTTTCAAATATTTTTTTTTATAATATTATGAGTTGTGAATTATAGTTTAGCTCAATTAGTATGTACTAGCTTTTAAATGATAGAAATAATGTAATTTGAACTATTGTTATTAGATAAATGTATTTAAAATGAATATTTTTTGGTTAAAAAAATCAAATGAAAAAGGGCATTCAGATTTTATTCCGTATTTATTAAACGCGAAACCTGTCAGATCTCTAGATTTAAAGACGTATTTTTAATCCCTTTGGGAATAATTTAAAAATTGCAATTATAGTGCGTATAGTGTTTTATATATATTCCACGCAAATAACAAGCATCAAGCATATATTTTTAAAAACGTGAAATGTATGATACAATACCACAGGTTGTATTCATTTAAGGGAGAAAGAAAAATGAGAAATATATATATTTAGGCTTAAATTAGAACATAATGTAAATATAATGTAGGAATAAAATTAAACATTAGAATTGATGAGATGTACTCGTCTTTTTTAGTGTATTTTTTTAAGTACGAAATGTAAACTATACATATTTAATCTATTTGATCTACACCAACTTCTTTTGGATTTTTTTAAATACCTTACTTAAATAGAAACGAAATATATTGATCAGATCTAGCATAATAAATTGAACGAAATGGATTTGGAGAGAAACTGCTCATCAAAATTTCATTGCTCTCATTCATTTTATTTAAAGGTTTTATTAATATTATACTATCCAAAATATGTTACATTCAATGTTACGTTTATTGAAACTAAAATGATGTCTTCATTTTAAACAAGGAATTCGAAACTGTCTTTTAGGTCAAAAAAGAATTACCTAAATGTTTTCTATATCTATGTCTAGCATGCTTAAATTTATTATAAGAAATATAAAGCCCAGTTCTCGATCAATCTAATATATTATTCTGCTTGTAACTGAATAAATCTCAATTTCCCTATGTATTTTATCTTATTTTAAAACATAAAATGATCTGGCTCTATTTAACATGAATCTTATTGTAGTTTTCTGTGTTCATTTAATGAGCAAATTATAACCAAGAAGCTAAAGAAATACGTTTTTTGAGAGAGTTAAGTAAACATTTAAGTGAATTATAATGCCATATACATCGTTCTATTAGTTGTAATAAACTTTAGCAGATTTGTTTAGAACATAAACTTTTAATGTTTTAAATTTAAAGCCACTTATGCTGATTTTAAATTCTGTAAGCGAAAGTCGTAAATGTTATTGCTTTCACTTTTTTTTGTAATATATATATATTACTTATGAAAAGATGGATGTGTACTAAAGAAAGTATCTGAAGTATAATTTGTAGGGATTTAACAAATATATGTTTCTTTATTCGAATATCCTTCAGCAGAGTTGCTCATATCTTGTAAATAGATATATGGTTATAAAAATGATATTTATAATTGTCAATGCTATTTTACCCAATAACACCACTTATATATTTTATAAGTATCCCTAATATGAGTGAATTTAATCTTATATATTTTTAATACCTCATACATAAAAAATACCGTAAAATCCGCATACGAGTATACCGCACTCTTTTAACACAAAAAACGGGATCGAAATATATGGTTGCGCGTTATAGCCGGGTATGAAAATTATAGAAATTTTTAAAAAAATGAGCATAAAAGAGAATTAGACTTCTTTATGTAACAAAATACTATTTATTTTAAAGAAAAGACATTCCTCATGAAATTGACGGGTTGTAGTTCTAGAAGTATATTATTTTCCAATTCCTACTATTAGTTCATCATCTCTCTATGTATATATTTATATATATATATTATTCAAAATTTTCAATAATTAATAAAATACTATTTATTCATCCACTCAATTTCAAATAATTTTTAAAACTTGTAGTGGATGACACTTGATTTTAAAACAATTATTTCAAATATTAATTCATTTAGTAGATTTAATTAATAAATACATATTAACAAACACAAATAACAGCCTAACACTATAGACAAATAGGAAAATAGCTCCTTGAGACCCTGTAGATCAATTAATAGCTCCTTGAGATCCTAATCCAAAGTACGTGTGTTCGAATCCTAACTAGGAAGGACTAATTTCTGCGAAATTGATATCTTTTGACTATACTATTTTGTTGGAATAATTAAATTGAATGGATGAATATAAATAGTAAAAAACAAATAAAATATAATAGTTCAACCATATATAGAAAGGAAAATGGAAAATTGCAAGTAATCGCTTTTTATTTGGCTACATCATATTTTATTGTGTCATATGTATATACATATTTATATTAATTGTAATTATTTAATAAAAATTAAATAAAATGAATTTTTTCTTTGTTGACCTAAGTAGGAATTGATTTTAATTTTTTTTTATATTACTTGTTTTCTAAATTTGGAATAGTACCTCTAATAAAGGACTTCAAAAAATAAGAGTTTTGGGTACGTACATTTAAGATTTTTTCGTAGAAAATGGGGGAGGGGGTGTTATGTGGCGAATATACCTGAAAATTAAAAATTGCAGTTTGAAAATATCGGTGCACGTTATATGCCAGATTTTACGGTACATAGTTTTTTTTTTTTTTTTTTTTTTTTTTTGCATGCTGTTTGGAATTTTAGATAGCATTGTAAAAAAATGAAATAGTTCACTGGAAAATTCAATGTTTAAAAATTTCTCAAAAATTAAGTTATATTATTTGAATAATGAGTCAAATTCGTACTGTTAAATTTGACTTTTCTGAAATTGTACAATACTTTAATCGATGAAATTCATTTTCGCTTATTTGTAACCTAAAAATATGAATATACAATTTTATTCGCTCAGGTAGCTTAGTGGTAATGTACCCATTTCGTAAACCCAAGGTTTCTGATTTGACCCCGGTTGGAGACGATAGATTTTCTGGATGAGAAAATCGCAGGCACGCATATGTTATGATTATTTGTTATGTGTAAAAATTTATTGAATGTCAATTTGGCTCTGATAATTTAGGCAAAACTAAATAACGGAAATATTAAGCATCCGATGAGAGCTTGAATTAATTTATTCAAGCTTCAAAATTTGGTACCGAGAGTCGCCACTAGATGGTTCCACCACCGAAATGGCTCTTATATTTAGGGACTTCACGTGTGTGCAAATGTTTAGTTGCTAATATGCAGACCATTAGAAAAAAATTATATCCTAGAACTTAGGCAAATGTAATTGAGTAAAAATAAGACTTCAATGTATGAAGTCGTTCTTGCTATATCTGAAACAAATACTTATATATTTGTTTCTTTTTATTCTTTTTATTTTATATTTTTCAATTACTTATCATATAATTTTGCTTGATTACTGAGTTTCTTTAAGATAAATATTTTATAAACTTTAACTTCATGTAAGAAAAAAATCAATTCTGGTTGCTTGCATTTTTACCGAAAACAACGTATTTCTCTTTACAATACTGTAAAAATTATTTGAGTAGTATCTTTATTCTATCAAAAATCTTAGCAAATATTAATTTTAATAATAAAAGAACTACGAAAATGGCTAAATAAATCTAGGCAAACATAAACACTTTTATTGAAACGGCAAAATAATTAATGTAATAATAAAACTTCTGTAAAATAAGAAAAATCTTGCAATAAAATAAATAATTTAGCTGCAAATGAACTGAAGTTACAGATGATGATTTCGATATTGGTGCATAATCGTATTAACAATATCAATGAATAAAGAGGGGAGGGACACCTTGACAAAATATTCGATTCTTAATTGTGAGCGCTTGTGTATACTTGGGAGGCTTAATTGTGTTTTATTTTAGAGTTGTAAGGAAGAATGTAATCTGTGAATATCAAGTATCGGGTTTCCGAAAAGTACGAGTATACTTTCAAATGCTAGTTATAAAAAAAAAAAAGAAAAAAGGAAAACCCCTAACAAATTTATTAACTTTGTCCTTAAAAAAATAAGAAAGTTTTTTTACAGAGCTTTATGAGGCGATTTCTACGTACACGCTATTAGTTGCGCGTAAATCATCGTGTTATGAATGAGAATGAGACTTTAGATTTTGAGTTTGATGTAGAATGCAATTATGAATTGTATAACGAACGGATGTTGACTTACCGCCATTTTCCATGCTGGGCGTATGAACACTGTGGAAGTATTTCTTAAATCTGACTGAAAGATATATAAATGAAGATTATTAATGAATAACACCATTGATTTCACAACTCGACTTTTAATGTATATATTTGCTTCACACACACACTCATGCCTTTACATGTACGATAAAAGAAAAACATTTCACAACACATAATCACAAGAATGGCGACCATTACAACCGAATCATCCGAATGGAATGTCATTTTCCCGCCGAAACCACACCGGCCTCCAGAAAACAAAGCCCAGTTCGTGGCGCCATCTCTGGACGGCGAAAGGAGTCAACTATTCTTAACATCCTCCGGGGGGCGGGAAGATGTAGTCGATGGTGGTAGGGGCAAGACTGCAACTTGAGAGACTGGTCTTGTCATGACGCCACTTGAAGTCTGGATAGTGGCGACACGGCATATTCCGTCAGCTCCAGGATGTGTGGCCACAATCCTCCCGGGAGTCCACCTGGTGCTGAAAGAGGCTGGATTCTTGATTAGGACGAGGGATCCTACCGTGAAGTCTTTCTGGCCCTGCATCCATTTGGTTCGGGACTGCAAGGTGTTGAGGTAGGAGAGCTGCCAGCGAGACCAGAACATCCTTTTCAACTTCATCAGAAGAGACCACCTAGAATGAAGACTCAAGGATTGGTTAGTCAGACTGTGATGAGGGAGTTCAAGCAAGGGACACCCGATAAGAAAGTGCCCGGGTGTTAACACCTGGAGATCCTTAGGGTCTGATGATAGCGGATAAAGAGGACGTGAATTTATGCACGCCTCGATTTGGCACAGGATTGTAGCTAACTCTTCAAAGTTCAGCACAGCCGCCTTTAAGGTTTTGAGAAAATGATGCTTTGTGAGTTTGACTGAGGCTTCCCACACACCTCCGAAATTCGGTGTATATGGAGGAATGAAGTGCCACTGAATGTTTTTCTTGACGAATAGTCCTGGATATTAGAGTTGTGAAGTAATTTAAACAAGTCCTTCAAGTAAGCTGAAGCACCAACGAAATTTGTACCGTTGTCAGAATAAATGTCTGATGGATAGCCACGGCGTGAGACAAATCGACGCAGTGTTGACAAAAATGCTGCTGCTGATAGCAAAGATACGAGTTCAAGGTGCACTGCTTTAGTACACATGCAGATGTAAGATTTGAAGTTGCTGGTCTTGCGAGTATGTTGTCACTTTGTCGTGAAAGGTCCAGCAAAGTCAATGCCTACTTTTTCAAAAGCACGACAAGAGGGGTGATTCGTTCGATGGGTAGATCACCCATCATTTGAGAGACAGGCTTCGCCACAAGCTTAAAACAGTCTACGCAGTTGTGTAGTTCTTTTCTGACAGCTGATTTACCATTAGGTATCCAAAACTGCTGACGAATGAGGGATAAAACTAGTTCCTGCCCAGCATGGAAATTGACCCTATGAAAATGTCTAATGATTAGACTTGTAAAGTGATTATTTTTTGGTATGAGCATAGGATGCTTTTGTTCAAATTTAAGAGTTTGTTGGAGACGAAGACGTCGTCCGACACGAAGAATTCCCTCAGAGTCAAGGAATACATTCAAAGACTGAAGTTTGCTAGATTTGGGAAGAGGCTTGTTATATATATATACATTTCAAGAGATTAAGTTCTGTATGGTATTCTCCATTTTGTAACAATTTGACTACCTTTTTGATTGAGGTTTCTAATTCATGTGTATATAAAGGCCCAGTAACTTTGGACACTGATTTGGAATTATGGGAGAACCTGAATATCCATGCAACAGTCCTAATTACTTTCATGTACGAGGAAAACTTATCCAAGAAACTAAGAGAATTATCAACACCAGTTGAAAGAACAACAGAGTCACTTAATGATTCAGACTGATCAATAGGAACAAGTGGAACTGGCTGTTCAGAGAAAGGAAGAAATGAATTGGAAGAAGGATGGAAATCATGAAGCCATTTTGGACCAGCTACCCACTCTGAATTTTCAAGAAGTTGTTTCGGGTAGAGGCCTCTTGTTGCCCAATCTGCCGGGTTTAATTTTCCCGGAATGTGATGCCAAGATTCTTTTGAGGTTAGTGTGTGAATTTTTCCAACCCTGTGTTGCACAAATTGATTTCCTTTTACAGGTGGATTATTTATCCAACTCAGTGTAATTGTTGAGTCACACCATAAATAAGTATCGTGAGTGATGTTAAGAGATCTCTTAAATGTATCTAGAAGTTCAGCCAGAAGCAGAGCACCACAAAGCTCTAATTTAGGTAATGATATTGTTTGTACAGGTGCCACACGAGTTTTTGAAACCATTAAGAATAAGTGTGGCGAATCAGAAACAACACGTAAGTATATTACGGCTGAATATGCCTTTGAGGAGGCGTCACAGAACCCATGAATTTCACAGTGTTTAGCATTTAGTGTTTGAACATATCTGGGAACTTTTATTTGTTTGAGGCATGAAATTTCTGCTTGAAACCGATTCCATCTATTAAGAATGTCTGATGATATCTCATCATCCCAGTCAAGCCTGCCTTCCACAGGTCTTGAAGAATAATCTTTAAAATTATAGTTGAGGGAGAGACAAACCCAGAGGATCAAAGATGCGTGCGATGATTGATAGCATCTGTCTCTTTGTGGATACTGGTCTGGTAAGACTGCTCTTACTTTAAAGGAATCCTCGTTTAGATCCCAGAATAAGCCAAGAATTTTCTGGGTGGACTCATCATTAAATGAATGTGAGGAAATATTTGTCTTTAGACTGTTTGGCAAGTCTGACAAGACTTCTGGATGAGTGCATGACCATTTTCGCAGCTCAAATCCACCGGCTGACATTAAATTTTGCAGTTCGTGAACAATTTTCCTAGACGAGTCCAATGAGTCAGCACCGGCTAACAAATCGTCAACATAGAAATGATCTTTTGCGAGCTTAGCTGCCTGTGGAAAACGATGTTTTTCATCCTCACATAATTGTTTCAAAGTTCGGATGGCAAGAAATGAGGCACAAGATGTACCATAGGTAACTGTATTTAATTTGAAAATCCCTAATGGTTCCTCTGGAGACTTCCTCCAAAATATTTGTTGAAAGCATACATCATCTTGTGATATTAATATCTGTCTATACATTTTTGCAATGTCAGCAGAAAAAGCATTGGGAAGAATCTGAATTTAAGTAAAGTTAGAAAAATGTCTGACTGTAGTTTTTTACCAGTCAGCAGAATGTCATTCAAAGAATTTCCATTTGTACTTTGAATGAGCCGTCAAACACCACCCTTAATTTGGTTGTGGAACTATTATCATTAATCACACATGATGTGGTAAGAAATAATGTGGAGATTTTACATCTGATGCGAGAGGCGTCATGTGACCAAGGTTTTGGTATTCCTCCATAAATTCTGTGTATTGTTCCTTTAATTGATTATTAGAGCGAAGTTTTTCTTTCAAGAGAATAGAATCGTTTTAATGCACCCTCCTTACTATCTCCAAGACTTGAATCATCTCTAAATGGCAGTTTTAGAATATATCTACCATCTGCATTACGAATATGAGAATTTACGAATATAGACTCACATAGCTCATCCTCATCCTTTGACGGAATTTCCTTAGGAACAGATTCAAGTTCCCAAAATTGTTTCAAAGAATGGTCTATGTTTAAAAGGGTGTGACAGATTAGGGATGAATTTTGATTATATGGTGTATTTATGGTACCTGACAATAAATGACCTAATTTTGTTGGCAATGCTGATGGGGTACCTTTGGGTCCCATTATAGGAGTCCTGAAATTATTGTCATAAAAACATCAGCACCTAGAAGAATGTCTATTTCATTTTCAATATAAACGTTGGATCAGCAAGAGTTAGATCTTTGATATGAGGCACTCATTATATTTAATTGGAAAGTTTGGCATAGCTGAAGTGACTTTCGAGACTAACAAAGCTTTTACTTGAAATTTATCAGAGGAAACACAAGAAAAAATTCCAAATTTGTCGAATATAATGAAGTTTCAGCAAATGTTTCATTTACACTACTAATTTATGATTGGTGTGTTTTAATGGCAATTTTAAGCGATCAGCACATTGCTTGGAAATCAAAGAATTTTGAGAAGCATTGTCTATCAAAGCACGGCAAGTTATTTGTTTACATGTTTAGATTTAACATTTATTAATGCTGTGGACAACAATACGTGACCTTCTGCAATTGTGTGCAATTGTTAGACACTGTCACAACAGAATTTGCTTGAGTATCTGCTGAAGGACTGACTGAATATCTGTGTAATAATGTATGGTGTCTTTCAGAACAGTTTTTTACAAGAGAATCTATTCTACATGTGTCAAGCCTGTGGTTACTCCTCAACAATTGGTACATAAATTATTGTTCCGTACATTGCCATCTTTCATTTACATTCATAGAATTAAAAGTTGGACATTTGAATAAGGCGTGGCTTTGACACATAGAATGCAATTGTTACTTTTAACAACATCTAATTTTACCCTGATTTTTACTTGGTTACATTTGACAACAGTAGTATTTACATTTGATTTGTTAATGAATTTAATGGTTTAACATTACCTTTCTTAATGTCAGGTTTTACAAAGTTTAACTCATTCAGACACGAGCTTCTCTTTAATGAAACTCTAAATTCTCAAGAGTGGAATTTTATTATTTTTCCAAAGATAATTCCACCGTTGCTAATACATGCATCCACTTTTGAAATGAGAAAATTTATTATGATCAACTCTGTTAATGAATTTGTTTCTAAATCTAAAGTTTTAAATTTCGAATGACTTCATTGCAAATATTATTATTTCAAAAGCAATTTTGAAGTATTTCCCTGGATATTTTAATATAAATAGCTTATTTATTTGGCTAAGAGCTAATTGTCGTTTGTTTTCATACGACTGCACAGTATATCCCAACAGTTTTAAGATTGTCCACAGTAATTGCAAAACCCGAATTAATTTGGCTGCATCCCCGCGAACAGAAGCTGCAGATATTGCAATTTTTCAAGATCACTTATTGATTGTTATCTAGAATAGAAGACTTAAATAACTCTTTGAATGAAATCCAGTTTCGAATTTCCCATAAAAATGCGGAACTTCAAGTTTTGGTAAATTAACTACTGAAGACTTTACATGAATACTATTTTTTACTTCCTCAACCTCATATTTTTGTTCAAGGTCAACAACCCAATTGAATAGTATATCTTTATATTTCATATAAATGTCAAATGATTCATCACTTTCATGCGTTGACAATTCACCGAATATTTCAGTTAATCTAGTTTCGTATTTCAACACTTGGGTTTTTAAAACACGTATGCGTGATTTATTATCATCGATTTATTTATTCTACTTTCAAAAACTTTTAATTCTTTTATAATTAAATCAAATTTACCACTATTTTTCGACTGTTTTGGAGCATGATTTATGAATGAAATTTTTTAATTCTACACAAAATACACAACTATACCAATAATAACAATGCTACACAATGCAAATACACAACTATCAAAAATATTTATACAAAATAGAACAAAGAATAAGTCTAGAATCAAATAATAATATATCAATCAGAATGTATAAGAATACTTCAAGAATTCGTATCAGAATAAATGCACTAGAATAAGAATATCGAGTATGAACGAATAATTAAAATAACAAAGAATAAATCACATCAATAACTCCGGCTCGACGGACACATGTTATGAATGAGAATGAGACTTTAGATTTTGAGTTTGATGTAGAATGCAATTATGAATTGTATAAGAACGGATGTTGACTTACCGCCATTTTCCATGCTGGCGTATGAACATGTGGAAGTATTCTTAAATCTGACTGAAAGATATATAAATGAAGTTATTAATGAATACACATTGATTTCACAAGTCGACTTTTAATGTATATATTTGCTTCACACAACACTCATGCCTTTACATGTACGATACAAGAAAACATTTCACAACACATAATCACAAGAATGGCGACCATTACAACGAATCATCCGAATGGAATGTCATTTTCCCGCCGAAACCACACGGCTCCAGAAAACGAAGCCAGTTCGTGGCGCCATCTCTGGACGGGAAAGGAGTCAACTATTCTTAACACATCGAGTAATACAAGATTTTTAGCTACGTTCTAGAAGTATTTAGGATTAACAATCTGAATGATACTATAATTCAAATTTTTATTTTCATAGTGTCACTAATTGAAGACATGTTTGCTCGTATCCTAAAGAAGAAGTCAAATGTGTGTTTTGTTTAAAGATCTAGGTGGCACGTTATTACTTCTCTTCCATTCATACCTGAAACTTTTTCTCACTTCAAATTTTAGTGTGACGGCACCCCATTTACGCTGTAATGTTTGTAGATTTTAAATTCGATAAACGTGCTTCTACTGGCTCTTTTTCTTGCAGTGAAACCATTTTTAACGAGGGCATTTAGAAATGGGACATTTCGCTATCTAATTTTCATTTCATTAAACATAAAATGTAATCTTTTCATTGTGGAATGCAAAAAACTGTTAATTAAAATCTCCGTTTGTTTATTTCTAATTAATTTTTAAAGTGTAGTAAAATATTTGGACACCTGTATTCTTCATCCTTTAATGTCTCAGACATATGCTACAATATTTTGCATAATTCACACATAAACTTTGATCCGTACTAAATCAAAATAAATTTGGAATTTAAGAGTTGCACTCATTTTGTAATCAATACCAGTACATCATTACTTCTAATTACTGACATTAGTACAAAACGTTAATTTTGCTGTCTTCAAAGCTGATTGAATTACATGCGCTATAATTATCGTTCAGAGATTACAAATCTCAGCTACATCAATTAACGTTAAATCCAAGCTACGAAAGAGGGTTTAATTATTTGAACTTAAAAGAGGGAATTTCGATTTATGCATTAAAAGCTGGCATTTAAGAACAGAAGATTGATTTGAATGCAATATTTCAAGTTAGTGCACTTAAATCATATTTGAAGTTCCTCTTGAAACATTTTCATGAAATGTTGGATTTAACTTTCAGCATTTTTGATAGAAATTAGAGAAGTAATGCATTACAAGTTGGAGCAATTTTCCAAATGAAGAAAATTCTTGTAGAACTAGATTAAATTCTGTAGAATATTTCAATAATTCCTCATGATGGTTTTATTAACATTTGTGGCTGTTATGCTTTATGTAGATGCATTTATTTAATTCAAATAGGTATACTACACTCCGCATCATTTACTATACATTCAGGTTTTAAATGTAAAAATGATTCATTTTGAGCAATTAAATAAAAACTTTTTTGAATTTTGATCCCTTTGAATCTAGTTTTCAGTTTGATTATCGGATTTATTCTTATTATTGTGTAATTATCAAACAAAAGGAAATACCATAAAATCCGGCCTATAACTCGTACTTTTAACACTTAAAAAAATAAGATCGAAATTTATGGGTGCGGGTTATACGCCTGGTATAAAAAAGATGACCTTAAAAAAGTAGATGGGCATAAAAGAAATTAGACTTTTACATATATCGAAGCTAAGTTTATTTAAAACAATGTAAAAGTATGCTTTTTTCAAAAGCTTGGAATAACACCTCAATAAATGACTTCCAAACATAATAGCATTGTCTACGTACATTTCAGGTTTTTTCATAAAGAGGGAGTGCTCTGTACTTCAAAAGATATCTAAAAACTAAAAATTGCAGCTTTAAAGTACAGGTCTGCGTTATCCACATGGATTTACGATGATTCAAATTTGAATTTGTATTTCTCAGTAAATACATTTTATTTTTCTTTTATGTATAATGATATATGTAACGCAATCAATTCTTATGCTTTTTAACGAGCTCTACATTATATTTTTACGAAGTTAACAACACAGTAATACAACCTCTGACAATAAAGTTCGGCGAATGAAATCAGAACGTCCAATCTATCAACACTGGCGAAACAGCAACTCTGCACATGCGTAGCGGCAGGTGTTGACCATCTTTCCCACCGTTTACAGTTGAGCTTCGTATGTATTTCATGTCTTACAAAATGCTTGCTTAGTGCGGGGATTCTTAGCTAAGAACAGGAAAAT